>WJFB01000554.1:0-56464 GCA_009870185.1 Pygmarrhopalites habei
GCAATTAAATATGCATTTAAGTTTTTCATTTAAATATTCACCCAGTTTACCACAGAATGGTAGGAAGCTACGATTAGTATTCTTCGTTATACTACGACCTTCATACAACTCGAATGATTACAGTCAAACTTCACCTTAAGGTAAGGCTCGTTTAACTACCAATTATTTCACAGTGATTATTTTGGGAAATGAACATTTTTTAGATACGTACACTACGAATCATTTCCAACATCCATTTTTAGTCGCCATCTACATATGTCAATTGTAAGACTATTTTAGGATAAAAATAAAAGTCATCGGTATATTTGTGATCTCTGATTATAAATCAGAATTTCATACGGCGTCGTGTAAAAATTCAGTATTTTTTTAATATGCAGAGCCCACATGTTTTTAACCTGTTCAGTAAAAGGAAAAGAAAGTGAGAATGAAATTTTTCAGCTGCTTTCTCCCCTTAAACATGAGATACTGCCGGTGTACACCTAGACTCCCATTACTGGAAACTCCGAGGTACTTGATTTAGAACATTCTGAGGCCTTAATGCGGCTCCCCGCATTAAGAGAGAAATGGATTTTATTGAGAAAATTGTACTTCTTGATCTCATATATTTCTCTCTCTCTCTCTCTCTAAAACCTGCATGCTCCCGTATTATGACTCCACTTTACCCGAATACCCATACACACACATTGCACTGTGAGTCGCGAGGGTAGCATAAACTTTGAATGAGTTTCATTGCAAGTGCCCCATTTTTCCCTGCTCTTTTTTTCTCGCTCTCTCCTACCTGACTCAAAGATTCAAAGTGAATTGATTTGAAAAGGAGAAGGAGGGAAAGTGCTGGGTGGGATGGAGAGAGTGTAGAGTGGTGTGGGTTGTCAGAGCGGACGGTGTGAACAAAAGATATAAATTTATTTTATACCACAACTTCCCAATGTCGTCCCTCCTCTTGATTGGATTCTCAGTTTTGCGGCGGCCAGAGTGAATGTAGAGGGGGGACAACATTGAGACGGTATTAATTCTTCCTCCCTCACTTTCCCTCTCTCTCTCTCTCCTCGTGTCCCACAATTCCTATACATCGGCCTCTTACACCAATTGTGTACGCCTGTGTTTGAGCAGTCATGTTCATGTGGTGCTCAGAACACACTGCTGCTGTTTACGGTCTCTTTTCCTTCACTTGACGACAGTAATGACACACTTTACTCCCAGCTTTTTCAACTACATTTCAAATGAGTTGTTACATATGTCTCAGCTAGGACTTTTTTTCCCTTCTTCAAACTCTTCTTTCTATTCTCTTCCTCCTCTTCTCTCCCCTCTCCTCTCCTCTCTCTCCATTCTCTATTCTATTCTTCTTTTTTCTCTCATACTTTCTATCTGCGGTCATAAGTCTCGGCTTGGTTGCTGTGTAGCCAAAGCTATGGTTTACGATTAATGGATGTAAGAGGACGAAGGGAAGAAGACTCAGGGAAAAAAACTAAACGCTTTCTCTCTCCTCGGTGCACCCAAACGAGGAAGAAACGCAAGAGAAAGAGAGAGTGAAAGACGAGGACCAAAAATAGGGCAAAAACCTCGTGAATTTTTTTCTCCTCCTTTCTCTCTCACTCTCTCTCTCTCTCTCTCGCGTATTGTGTGTGTGCTTCTTTCTCTCTCTCACTTCCCAGAGCTACACTAAAAATGATGCCAAATCTGCTGTTTTTATAGACTCGCGAGTTTTTTCCACCCATATAAAAATATGCTGCCTTACTTTTCTCTCTCTTTCTCTCTCTCCCACACACACACAGAAAATATAAAGAGAAAATACGAAGGAGAGAGTGTAAAAATCATGCGAAATGTTTCTTTATCTACTCCCTTCCACGTTATGGAATCTGTGACAGGATTTGAGCATTTAGCTCTCATCCTGCATTTTGCGCATTTGATTTTTTTGTTTACTGAAATAATATTTACTTATTTTTAAGAATTTCGTATCTTAGTTCGCAACTTTTTCAACCAGTTTATAAAGCATGATAAAAAAGTAGGGATTAAAAATAGTGATTCTTTGATCATATATCTGGATGGGTATCGTAATAAAATAGAATAAAAAGGAAATGGGCAAAAAATGGCAAATTGCATACTCTCTGGGTGGCCTTCATAAAAAATGACCATTACAAATTTTCTGGCTAGCAAAAAATTGAAACGGTTAAGAAAAACGAGAAGGGAGAGAGAAAGAGGAGGTTTTTAAAAACCTTCTGTTTATTTTTTCCCTCCATTATTATAGTTTGCAAAAAATAATGGGGAATATACACCAGTGTCATTAGAATCTTTATGTGTGTGGATAGAAAAAAATGGGATGCATAGACTGTTCAAAGAATGGATACTGATATGCTCTCCTCACTTGCAGCTTCCTCCAGCCTTTCCCATAATAATAATATACAATATTTTCTTTCTCCATTACATGGGCCATACACCATCATGGACGACCATCATGTCCTCACAAATCTACATATGACTTCAGACAAGTTGGACTACACAAAACGAGATGATGGTTAAAAAAATGATTTTCCCTCTCCCTCCCTCTTTTCTTAACTCTACCCACACACACACACACATCTCCGACTTATAAATTGTACACTTACATAGATTTTTAGTTGGTGTTCACCGCAGCAGCCCGGGCTATCCTCAGTTTGAATATGAATCGAGTCATTAGGACAAAGTATCCGTTTTTATACACACTTTCACTCTCAGCGATGGTGATATCCTGACTCCTAGCTCCTTTTTTTCTCTTCCTCCTCCTCCTTTCACTATACTATGAATCCTCTTTCTTCTTCTTCCCCGTATTTTTTTGCACAAACCAAAAAGGTTCACTTTTTCTCCACCTTTTCTCCAACTTTGCTTTCAGCTTCCCCGTCCGTCCGTTTATTTTTTGTACTGCACAAAATTCCGTATTCAAGCCACAGGACTGGGAGTCCGGGAACGTCTTGCTTTATATTTATGTTTATGAGGAAGGGAGAGAGAGAGAAGTGAAGGAAAATTTGCTCTCTCCGCCTTTCACCGCTTTATTTAAGATATTCCCAGAAAAAATGATCTAGTCGAAATTTGTAAGAAGGGAAAAGATGAAGGACGAACTCTCAGATTTAGAGGACAAACTCGAAGAACATGACACTATGACAATTGTGTTGTACTGTGCTATGTATTTGAGTGGAGAATGAAGAAAGTGAAAGTATGAGGATCCAGAGAACGTTTAACTGAGGAAGTCCAAAGACTCACAGAAGACTACTAGGGAAAGTTTGAGGAGAGTAGCCCTGAGCTGTTTTCCCGAGTGTTGATGTGTGTGGACGGGGAGGAGGAGATGTAGTCGTGTATGTCGGTACTGGTCCTGGTTGGTGTGAAGAGGGATTGAGGCAAAATTCGTCGTGTTGTTGTGGAACGACCAGGACGACGAGGGGGATGAGGAGAAAGAAGAGAAGGAGGATGGAGAGTCGTCATTTTTCTTGGTTTTTTTCCATTCTCAATCCTTTCAGACAGATGACTTGTCACTGCCCGGACTAAAAGATTCAAAATTGATAGGGCGCACTTATCTATGCAAACTTTTGCACTTTTTCCTTTTCATCCACTCCAGTTGATCTTGATGGATCTTGGGTGCCAAGTATTATGAAATGCAGCCAGGAGGACGACAACGACGATGAGATGAGCAGCCCAGTCCGATCCCATCACACACACTCACTCTCTCTCATACACACAAACACTTTCTCTTCCCCATGTAGTTTCACACACTTGTCCTCTCTTCTGTCTCTCTCTTTGTTTACGGCAACAACGAGATTGTCTCTGGAGACTCTTGTCTTTTTCTCTAGACTGTCCTCTTCTTTTTTGTTTTTACCCACTTTTATCCTCAAATCCCTTGCATCCCTGACCCAGCATCCATGCAAATTTACACAAGCCAGCCAACAAGAACACAACAAACTGTCACAAGGGTTCAAGTGGAGCACAGACACAACATACACACACCACCACTACCACCAGACAGGCTGAGATGAAAAGATTCAAGATTCTCAAACTGTCATTTACAGGATGTGTGTGTGTGTGCGTAGATCAAAAAAACGTAAGAGAATCTTGAGTGAATTTTGATTTTTGATACTCACATACACTCTTGTGTAGACAAGTAGAGAGGGCTTTGATTTTTTTTGGACAGCACTTGTTTTTTTCTTACGAATCACTCAAAATTTTTGGTTTCTTCACTAGAATGTTCCCTGTATTTAAATTTCACTATGTAAAACTGTGAAACTGTGTATGCATGTGTGTAGAATAGTTAATTTTTTGGATATACGTTTCAAAAAATTTAATGATGTAACTCATTCCACTTCCACATTTGTTTTTTTTGAAACACAGTAAAAAGATTCTCCCCTGGAAAAAATATTTTTGGAAATTTTCCAAAATATTTTGTGCACCAAAAAGTTTTTGCGATGTGGTAAGACTTTCACAATTTTTTGCTTGCTGAGAGAAACTGGGGAAATTTTTGTTTGTTATGTTTATTCCTACTTTCTTTCTTTATTTTACGGGGAAGATCAGGAGGGGAAGGGAAAAATAATGGGATGTTATGCAGAAACTATTTTATACTATTCCGTTTTTTCGGCGTGTTGAGAGTCAGACTCAAAGAAGACGAAAAGGTTATGAGGACGACGAGAAGGAGAGAGAAGACGGGGATGCGACACGACAGACTCAACTCCCATCGACAAACTAAAGCTGATTCTGTTCACTCCACTCACTTTTATGCAGTTCTCCAGGAGGGACGAGAGAGAAGCGGCAGGAGGAGAAGGGAAGGACTCACACAGCCGAGTAGAGCTGAGCTGAGCAAACCAAAACACACAGCATAGAGTCTGGCAATGGACAAGTTTTCACTTTCCTTTTGGAAAAGGGGCAACGTGCCCCGACAACCACGACTCTCAGTCACTTTCTCCACGCTATGGCTATGCATGGGCACGAGGAGCACAAGTCCAGAAAGTAACAGTAGCAAAACTGAATTTCAAAGCACATACACACACACACACACACTGAGAAAACAACAAAAGTCACGTCGAATTAGCCTGGTAGAGAGAAAGTCTCGAAATGAATTTTTGTCCAAGTTTTTCTAGGTTTCAACTATGCTTTTCCAGGTATTCCCATGATGTTCAAAACCCAGCTGGGTTGTTGCTTAAATTTTGAATAGATCATTTTCATTCTGGAATTGTTGACCTTGTTTCCCTGTACAGCCAAAATGTTCTCGGATATTATCAATTATTAAATTCAAAAAATTTTTTACAAGAAAAAAATTGTACGGACTCTCAACAGTTGCGTCCCTTTCAATTTTCCTGTACTGTGTGTGTGTTCTGTTAATGTATTTTAAGCTCTAGTAAAGGAATGAGGGACAAGATGGGAAAAGAATAAAAAATAAAACTGCCGGTGGTTAATTACGTCAGTGGAGATAAAGACAGAGTAGTAGTAGTAGGAGAGGATGGAAAATGGAAGGGTCGTGAAGAGAGCGGGGAGAAAGAGAGAGAAAGAGGGATGGAAAAATATAAATTAAAGTCCATTACAAGAAGGGTCAGGCTTTGAGGCAGATAAAAGTAAGAGTATTATAATATAATGGATGGAATAAAATGTGCCAAGCCGTTCATTAGCCCAAACTCCCTCACCGGGGGTAAGGGAGTTTGAACTAGCTGCAAAAGTCCAAGAGTGAGAGAGAGAGTTTTACATATTTGTTTCATATGACTCTGCTTTTCCTATATTGTAGAAGGGAAAGGACCGGTGAAGGTAGAGGCAGAGTAAAATAGAGAGAGGAGGAGGGAGAGGAGGAGGAGAGAGGGAGTTACGGTGAGTTTGAAATCGATTTTTCCCAACTCTATTCATTTTCTTGTGAAATGAAATGGGGGGAGGGGGGGGGTATTAGTGAATTACCCATGCTTGGATTTTCTCCCAAAAAATTGTGAGCTTTCTCCTCCATCCTTGATCCTGCAGAGAAGGAAAGCCAAGAGCAGGGACGGAGCAGAGACTTAGATGGACACAGTCATAATTCTCTAGCTTTTTCCCTACATTGGTTAGTCCACCCTCCAGCCCCCCTCAAATCACAGAGACACGCTTACATGGAAACCAAGGAAATCACACACAAAGTCAGTGGACAAGTGTAGAGCATAGGAGAACAATTTAGAGGTAAAGGGTAAGGAGTAATTAATAATCCTAAGTGTTTTTTCCCTCTCATTGCATGAATATATTAAGATATGTATGCAGTCTGGGAGTGTGTGCTTATAAATAGAAAAAAAGTTCAATAGCATGTTGTTCAGCCCTCAGTCACCCACCACACACTCACACTCACTCTCACTCACCCACTCACTCACAGCAGACAGGGTTGGGGAGGGGGTCTTAATGGCAAACGTCATGGACGTTCAAAACCATTACTCTATTACATAACATGAAGGGCCCGAACTGGCCGGTCATTATTAATGAAATAATAATAATAAAGCTGAGCTATTTTCTACTTAAATTGTCCACACACACACACACAATCCAACTCTCTCTCTCTTCGTCTCTCTCCACTTGAGCAGCTTGTTTAACTGTGTGTATTTGGGTATATGTAGATGTGACTTACACACATTGTAGTCGTATATCAGAGGTCGATCAGTTTGTTGGTTGGCAATTCACAGTGTTTGTGAAATGACTTGTTAAATATTTATGTAGGTAAAGTCCAAAACTTGGATACACACACTCACACACACACACACACACTCACTACATGAAAAGAGAATAGATTCTCTCTACTACTTCATTAAGCTGTCAGCCCACTCTCTTTCTCTCTCTCCACGTTGTGTGTGCACTATTTACTGGAATTATAGGGCCAAGGAATTAACCGTTAACTCACTCTTTCGTCTCTTAAAATATTTCCGAGTCAAAATGAAATGACCGATGGACGAGAGAGAGAGAGAGAGAGAGGGTTGATATTAAATTTTTTCGAGAAGGATTTCATGTATTATTTCTTGTCAATATCGAATCCAACTCCGCCGTCTCCATTGTTAGTTTTGTTTGTGAAAAGCTGTCCTCCTTCATACTTTGTCAGAAAGAGAAAGCGAGGGAGTGGGAAAGGGAAAGGGGAAAAGGAGTTCTTGTTCAAATTTAGAGACGACAGACCAAGTTCCCTCTAACCAAATCAAATTATCAAAAGTTTACTAAAGCTTTTCTTCCTTGTTCCATCATACATGTGTCGTGTGTGCGTGTCTGTGTGTGTGTGTGTGTGTGGAGGAAGCTCCATCATATGATTTCTAGGAAAATATTAGACTGTCTAGTCTTATTGTCAACAAATTTCTTTGTCTTCTTCGACATACTTTTTCCCTCCTTCCTTCCTTCTCTTATTTGTCATCAGTTTTCTCAACAAGTGGCCCCCAGTCATGAAATGACTTGGTAATAATACGAAAGGGGAAAAAATGGAAGTAAATATTTTTTCAGACATTTTTCAACACTAATTTCCCTTTCTAGGAAAAAACTAGGGGAGAAAATTTCAATTTCCAAGGACAAGATAAATGAACTTTTCACTCATGCCGATTTTTTCAGGTTACAAATAAAAGACTTTTTTCCTAATCCAACTGATGAAAAAAAATTTCAGCAGACACAATCAGCATAGGAGAAAGGATTTAATGAGACGTGACATACAATTAAAATCCTGACATCACACTATGCTGACAATCCAAATATTCATTTTGAAAATAATTACGATTTATTTTTGGACCCCATTCCCTTCGCTTGAGAACTTTTCCACTAGAATTTGTTGAAAATTGTGAGTTATGAAGGTGATCAGGATTTATTGCAGCTAGTATTGAATTTTTTACAAAACGTAATTATCTCTTCAATTAAATATTGATTTTCAGAGGAAAAGATTATTTTATTCCATTTATTTGTACCGGCTTGTTAAAATCATTGCCTCTTCTAAAACTGTTGAAAAAAATGCCCTAAAATTCAGTCTTTATACGGTCAATAATTACACCACAAAAAAATCTCCGCCCGTCAAAGTCAAGGGACCAACTGAAAGTTGTATTTATTTTATAGTTTTGACTTTCCGACTTGCGGTGTGTCATTAAAAATTAGTAATTTGTTCAACGAAGAAAAGATAAGGGTAGAAGAGGGAGGTTTTATATTGTATAATCATAGTATACACAATCACATGTTTTCCCTCCTTCCAAATAGGCTGTGTAGTGATGTTGAGATAAATCCAATGACTTTCTCTTTCTCTTGAACTTTCTCTATTAACAACCCCTCAGAATTCATTAGCCTTTTTGTCTCAGTCCCAATTTTTTGATTTTCTTTAATCTCTCCCCAACCCGTCAAAACACGGGTTATACGGTCCTCATAAAAATTCAAATTCTCCATAATCTTTCATATTAATATAAAAATCTTGAGTGGTTGTCACAGCTCACTCTCCAACAAAAGTCTCCCTCCGGATCCCAACTCAACCTTGAGAAAGTCAAGAAAAAGTGTCAATATTTTTTTTGAACTTTTGAACTGAAGCCATTGTATCCCTCTCGCTCATGTCACTCTCTCCCTCTCCTCCAAACTCTTCCTCTCTACTCCTTTCTCCGTGTATATATATGTGTGTGTATGTGTATTTGAGTTCCTTTATGTCTTCAATAAAATTTCTTGGCTTGGCCAAAGCGTCTTCCTTGAATTGGGCTTTCTCCTCTTTCTCTCCATCCTCTTAATAGGTTTCTATGAGTTTCACGAGAGAGAGAGACAAAGAAATGGTCACTGCGCCATGTTTTATACTGATATAATTTGGGAGGATAGAGGAAATGGGAAAAGTCAATAGATAGCACAGAAATGTATATGTGTGTGTGGGGAGAGGACGTTAGTCAGGCCAGTGCCAAAAGTTCAAGTCTTTGAAGGTAGTGACACTCAGAGAAGAAGAGAGAGAGTGACCAGACAAGGAGGAAGAGGAGGAGGAGGAAAAAGATGAAAGTTTTGGAAGATGGTCCATACTAGGTGAATGGTACGGAGAGAAAGAGACTTGGTAATGTCAAGTTAAATTCCATTGGAATGGCTCAGACTCATCCAGATTGATAGGAAGTGACGGGGGACTTCTCCACCAATTTATTGTGCTTCGGCTGGAAGGGGGAATGAGAGTTGATGCTCCTTTTAATCTATCCTCTTCGCTTTTCCTAAAGACTTTTCATGGAGCAGCACATCAACAACTTTGGACCACCTGCTCTTCCCTCCCTTCACTCTCTCAACCCGATGAACAAGTTTACTCGACAGCTCTCGTCCCTATGCTTATGCGGTGTTATATTCTATGAGCCACAAAATTTTGATCCGTTTTTTCCTCTTTCTCTTTCTCTCTCTCTCTCTCTTCTCCTTGACTCACCTCCAATTTCCAATATGTATTTTGTACAAAAATTTATGACCGTCCCATTTCATTCCTCCACTTAAATAAAAGACGACGAGAGATGTAGAGAGGGAGGAGAAAGTGCCTGTCATTCAGACACATGAGCCATTTTTATCAAATCAGTTTCTTGGCCTCATAAGAGTGAAAGATTGAAGAATATTAGAAACCAGAATCTTCTCCTTTTTCTCCAGTCTTCTGATGGATTCTCCATAAAATTGTGTATGTGTTCATTAATTTACCCATCCACACACACATCCACACACGTTCTCTTTGTCTTTCTGTGTGTGCATTGAAGGGAGGGAGAGTTTAGTAGGGTTAAGAGAAAGGAAAAATGGCAGAAAATGGTGGACGACCCTTTTTTGTTAATGTCTTTTCTCCTTCTCCAGCTTCCTTCAGCTTCTTCTCTACATTCACTTCCGACTTTTTCTTTTTGGCAATAAACTTGGAGAAACTCTCTACTCCAGCTTTCTCTCTCTTTCTCTGTGTGTATGTTGAAACTTAACTTTTTTGAGCATATAAATATCTCAGTGTAGAATGAAAAAGGGTGGAAGGAATGAGTTGGAGAAAGTACTTTCTTCAACGCTAAGAACAACAAGAAGGGAGAAAGGCGGGGGAGAGTCTATAATATATTTTAAGTGTGATGTGTGTGTGAGAGAGAGAAAGAAGAGGGGTAAGTATATAGCACAAAAATTAACTGTGTCTGTGTGTACTATTGTATTTTCGGGTGGATACTTGGACTTGGCCCATTAAAAAGTACATTTCAATTGAAATTGTTTATTTAAATGGGGGATAGTTAAATTTTGCGGCAAGACTCAGGCGAAGGCCATAGAGAAAGAGAAAGTGAGAAGAAAGGGAGAATTTTAGTTTTTTTACCGACCTCTCCTCTCTCCCTTTGCATCTTGCTATTCTGTTGTGGGAGACAATTTATAGGAATTTTATAATACAAGAATTTTGTTCAATTTATTTTATAATCTGTTTTAAGCGAAGCAACGCATCATCCACGTGCGTATAATGTTGGGAATTTTTCTCCCCCTCTCCACCCTATATAGAATATTTTGGTCTATTTAGAGAGTCTTGGGTGTAAATTTAGTAATAGTTACAGCAAAGATACAGTGATGATACCAACCTACCGTATTCACTCCTTTCTTTTTGAATGTTCAAATTAAATTATTATGAAAAATTTGCCAGTAAAATGTTTTTAAAAATAATATGACCGATCTCTATGAATACTCTTGTAAAACAGTTTGTGAATTTTATGTTAATTGTCTCATGACCAAATACCGGGTGATCCTGGACTACGGTATGAGTACAGAAAGAGGGAGGGGTGACAGAGGAGGGTGGATATTGACTTGACATTTTGTGGAACATTGAATAGACTAATAAAGGAAGTATGTCGAGAATTTCATGGGAAAATGATGATAGTCACCCTAATATCCATAAACATAACATAAACATGTCATCTAAAATTCCAAAATTCAAAAGCGTTTACAAAATTGTGTGTATGGTTTTTCTTCCTCTGTGCTCTGTGTGTGTGTGTGTGTTTGTACGGGGAATTCCATAACTTTGCATATATCTACAAACGTTTCCTTACACACACAAACTAATGTGAGCACTACACACACACTCTCACCATACAAACATGAGCTTCCCCAAAGTACTTGCATTTAATGTGAATTAGGTTCTTCCCCCTTTTCCTTTCACTCTCCTGGTTTCTCCGGTTCAAGAAAAAAAATGTATGTATACAAAAATTTGGTGTGCGTATGTGTGTGTGTGAGTGAATATGTTCCGAATATTCCTTGGCGGCGGAAGCAAAGAGTAATTGAGATCCCTCCACATATATAACTCCGTACAGACTCTCTTCTCTCCTTCTCTCTCGTTAGGAGAGGACGCAGTCAAAAATAATTTTATACTTGACTCATCAGGCTCAATAAAAAAGAGGGACTAATATATACACACACATTCTCTCCTTTTCTCCTCTGTTGTTGCTTTGGTTATGCATAATTCCAAGATGGGGTTCCTCCTCCTCCTCCTCCTCCCTTCACAGTTTCTATATCCTGATTAATTTTTTCTCCTCCTTTATCCTTTTCCAGGCCCCTCCTCCACACACAATGTATTTTTGTGTATTCGAGCTCTTATATTAAGATGAGGGAGGAGGAAGAGGAAGGGAAAATATAAAAATTTTTGGATTTGTTTTTTCTCGTAAAGTCAAGACAGAGGAGCCACCCTTTTCTCCCATCCCCTCTCTTTATTAATATAGAGTGGGAGGGGGAGTCTCAATGCTTAGAGAGAAAGCAAAGTCAATATAACAGTGAGTGAGTGTACTGTGTGTGTGTGTAAGGATCCATATGGCCGGAAGTAGACGAAGACGACGCTTGATAGAAGGAAGGATGGATGAGGCTGGCGGACACGAGAGAAACACAGAATGTACACATGTACAAAAGTACAGCATGTGCATGTATAAAGTATAAATAAACTGCAGAACTTGCAACGGAGGCAACTCTGAGTTATACACACACAGACACATACACACTGAGGGAAGCTGAGGAAACAGTGTGTGTGTCTGTAGGAGTAAAGTACGATAAAAGTAATTGGATTTCTGGTGTTTTTCCAAAAGAAGATGAAGGTACTTGAAGCCATTTCAACGGGACTTATAAAGGTGGAAGTAAAGGGAGGCGAAGCGTGTATTTATTGTACTTTCACCATATGCGAAATGGAAATAGCTTTCCCCCTTTCTCTCTCTCTCTCTCTCTCTCTCTCTCTTTCTGTTCTGTACACTACACTCATTTTAATGCTATGCAGTACTCCCTCCTGTATTCCATGCATATACATGTATATTCTGCAAGATTGAGCTCACTGTGATGAGGATGGATGCTTGAGATCATATATGTCCCTTCTATATGTCCTTAGTACACAAACGGAAGTCCCAAACTTTGTCTACACAATGGAACACACACACACAGCAAGAAGCAAGAGGAAGAAAGAGAGATGAGAAAGGAAGGAGAGAGATCTCATTTTTTGAACGTTGAAATTACGCAGAGTTCCCTAATAATTTCTCTATTATACTTCCCCTTGTATCATGATACTCTCCAACTGTGTGTGTGTGTGTTTTTGTGTGTGCACAACAAGAGTCCCTCAGAGGACAAAAAGTGGAGAGAGATGCTCTATTTTTTGAGTCACTACTATTATAGAGAACAAGGGTGGAGGGAGGGAGGAGGGGGCAAGGAAAGGAGAAAGCAAAGAGCAATGGATGATAAGATTGCGGGTATTAGAATTTAGAATATGGCCTAAAGTGGAGAGGATATAACGGGAAATTTTGAAATGGCAGTTGTAAAAGTTAGTTCCTCTATTTATTTACTCTTTTATAGAGGATGAGAAGAAGAAGAAGGGTTTGTATCCTCCATATGTACACAACACGATAGGACAGTCTCTCTCTCTCTCTTGCTCTGTTCTAAGGGGGGTTATCTGTATTTTGAGATCAAATTGTTGGGGATGAAGGATATGCATTACATTCCACTCCCATGAATGTGTATGTACCTACAGATACCTATAACGTTTGATGAGGGAATGACAAGGAGGAGGTAGAGGAGGGAAAAGTCAAAAAATTCATGCTCAGTTAACCTGAAGCTCAACCGCTTATGGTCTCTTGACTCTCTCGTCATCCCACGTCTATTTGAAAAGGGAGGTAGAAGAAGAAGAGGGGATATAAGACCCTCCTCGTCCCCTCCCTTGATAATATTGTCAACGTGAAATGAAAGAATAGAGTAGCAGGGAGAAATTTACTCATGCCCCCACATATTGTATCCCTGGTACATGATATGATGAGACAGGAGGGTCTCAACCTTGTGTGTGTGTGTGTGTGGTAAGGGAGAAGAGAAAGTGACAGGAATCAACTTTTTCCCCTTCTCTCTTTTTTTACTTTACTTTTTTCATACTTTGATGAATAAAGTGATTGACTTGGGGTCCCCTTTTGTTCCCCGCTCTGATTTTATATATACACACACACTCTCTGGATTTTTTTCTGGGGTTTCCTCTATTGCAACTTTCCATTTAACTGCACTGCAATGGTAAAAAGAAAAGAGAGGGACTGCGTAAATTTTTTATTAACCTCTTTTAATGGTTCCACTCAACTCAAGATGCTTCTTCAACTTTTTTACAGCCAAAAATTTCCCACACACCCACACATGAACACACAACCTACACATGGTTTTTCTCTACTTTTTTTACAATCAAATCCTCCGCCCTGCACCGCTTTCTCCTTTTTTAGTGTGGAGGACTCCCTGCTTCACCTCAACCTTCACTCTTCTGTGTCAATGCTCATCATCAGATTTAAACTGGTACTTAAGGGAGTCTATGTACAATACATATTCGTGTGTATCCATATGAGTAAGTGCCTGTGTTTTTTAAGTGGCAACTATATTAAGCATCTATTCAAACAAGAGTTGTACAAGGGAGTTTGCTACATCAGAAGAGATAGTGCGTTTGTTTGGGGAGGGTGAAGGGTTAGCTCCAGGGTTGAATTACCCTAAATAAAAAACGGAGGAGGACTCTCGGAATGAACAACCTTGTATTCATTTTATGTAATTTTACATCCACTCCACGTCCACACTCATCCATTCTTCATTTCACACAGCAGCCGAGAAATACAGTCCCCTAAGACATGGCCAGTTTTATTTGCACTGATATACAGCCTTGTTCTTCTAGAACAATTAAACATTTTACTCTAGCATTTCAAAATTCTTTTACTCCTTCTTTACCAATCCCGAGGAAGTATATACACTTTCTTTTTCCAATGTATTTTTCATCAGAGTGCAGTCAGAACGGGTTGACTAATCTTGGAGGAAACAGGACAGAATAGGAGAGTAATTAATTTCAGCGGATATTTCGTTCAAGTTGCACCACACAATTCAGTTATTTCCATTTTAGTTTTCCTCACAATTCTCAAGAAAATTTAAAATGTGTCTTTAATTTTTGCTTAAATTACTACCCATTTTTTGAGATTGAGCGATGCATCACGAAAATCGGGCGTAATTCGATAGGAATTAAATATGATTGACAGAAAATGGAAAATAAAATGTCCCTGACTGTCTTGCCCTCTGCCAAGGATGTGTAGCTTCTACTCAGTTAATGACTTGTGTTTGTCTCCACTTGTGTCCTTGTTTACATTTACTCTCCTCCCACATCCCCAACTTTTTTAATATCCCAAATTTCTCATTTACTTCTCATTTTGAGTGCAATGCACCTTGTTTCCCTGTTTTAGCAATCTAAAAAGTAACGTGAAGTAAGAACATGTGAAATCTTTTTCCTGTGGAGGAGGAGGAGGGTGGATTATTTATGACCCCTTAAAATGGACGTATTAAATCTACACATGACGTATAAACAAACCCCACAAAATTGGAATTGAAGATGAGAATATTATATCTACTAACATTACACACTGTAACTCTTCACTTTCTCTCAAGGCTTTTTCCTTGTATTGACGAACATTCACAAAAAAAATTTCATTGGTTCTTCTCTTCTGCTCCGTACTGCATGGATACACTCTGGAATAAGAACGCACTTTCACTCTCCCACAGTGTAAGAATAAGAGGGAAAGGAGAGAAATAAATGGGTAGTCGCATTTAAACTGTAAATAGAGGCTAAGATGTAGGGCACAAAAGTTTTTCCTTTTCTCCGAGAAAGACAAGACGAGGCTAAAGCCCTTTAACAGCCACCTCAAAAAACGACTAATGTCATTGGCAATGGAACAGTGATGGAAGCATACTACATACCTACTTCTGATGGTATGTAAAAGGAGGGAGAAAGCGGTGATATGGATGGGTAGCCCATTGACAATTCCTGGAAGGAGAGCAGAAACCAGTACAAAAATGTCCCGATATATGATCCTACTTAAATACTTTATGCTCCTCACAACTGTCTCTCTCTTCCCCTCTCTTTCTCTACTTAAAAAGTTAACTAGGCACTCCCATACGAACACGGTTCAACCGTAATGCTTTCTAGTATGACCCCTGTTTACAACTTAAAAAACTGCAAACACCCATGCAATTCTTTTTCATACGTTAAGTTTTAACTGGAGCAATTTTTGAACATACTTTGTAACCATACGTGAATAATCTCAAGTTCTGTTCTGAGATTGCTAAAACTGCAAAATAATTTTCGCTTACGAGGGCATTTCATTGTACATTGTACTGTACGGTAAGAAATCCGATTTCCAGACATGGCTCCATTCCCTGTTTACACGGTAGAGTTGTGCAAAAAGATAAGCAATTTTTTGGGGAGGTAAATAGGAGAATAGCATTGGAATACCCCTATCTAGGAGGGCAGGGTGTTGTGTGTTTACAAAGCTAAGCTGTATTTCCACTTGAAATATTCCTTCATTTTATTTTTTGCTGAAAAAGAGCACAATGACTGCACTGTAGAATGCGTGTGGGTGTGTGTGTGCGAGACATGTAGGTATTGTAGCCGATATAATAAGAGAAGAGGATTCTTAAGGTGAGGGCGACGAATATGTGCGATAACCTGCCTACATGAAATACGCAATGAACCTTAGGCCACAGGGGGATTCACAGCTCCTCCGAAGGAAGAGAGGAAGACATGAAGGAACATGCTCTTGTAGGCTAAACAAAGAAGATAAGACTCTCCTTGCTAAAATACAGACTGTGTTTGTGTGTCTGTGTGTGTGTGTACAGAATAGACAGAGGAGTAAAGCTATAGAAATTGATAGGAGGACAGCCCTTTTTTTCTTTGTTGTTCAACTTGGAAATTTAAAGTTTGACATCCTCTGCCTCGCCCCACTTTCTTCTTCTTCTTTTCCTGGATTCCCAGATTCCTTCCCTTCCCACTGCATTGTGTACTTTCCCATTGTTTTCTTCGAATCGGAAGAATGGGTTGGAGAAAGTGAGGAAGTGACCGTTGAGTATAGCTTACTCTCCCAGTCCCTCACCTCCCTATACTCCTTTCTCTCACTGGTCTTTCAGGGAAATACGCACAGAGAGAGAGGGAGTATGGGTGAAAGTACATAAAACGCTTTCTCTTGTGTGTGTGTTATCCACAGGTTTGATCCAAAGGAATTGTGATAGAATTCCTCTATGTGTGAGATGGTATGAGAGAGGAAATATATTTTTAAAGGAAAACGGAGGTACGAAGGGAATAAAATCATACAAGAAGGTGCACACTAACGTCCCATCTCCTTTTCTCCTCCTCCTTCTTTCTCCTTTTGCTTGTGAGACAGAGGAGGAAAAGAGTGTTAGTGTAAAAATCCCATTACACCACATGGACTGGTTGTGCTTTATCTCCAGTTTTTTCCCTTTCTCCCCTTCTCCCCCTCCGAGAATGGCCTATTATCCAACTTATCTTCCTTTTTATCCTATCTCCTTTGCACCACACCGCAAGGGCTGAATTCGATCTTTGCCATAGCAATTCAATAACTCTTTTTACTGCATAAGCTTTCAAACTACCTTCCTCCTTCTTTCCCTCCCTTCCTCCTCTGTACACGCATCCTATCCCATCAAATAAGGAGTTTCTTCCTCCATCTCCTTACCCCTTCCCTCTCTTTTTTTAGTGTATTGAGCGTATTGATTTCAATTTCATATTCCCGTCCTTCATATCCTCTAATGTATGTATGTTGTCAAAATTTGTTCACTTTATTTCGAAATTTGTGAATCACACACACATAATTATACTAGCTCTTCCAATCCTTCTGTGTCTACAATTTCGTCCATAAATAAAAGCGGGGGAAAGGCAAGTCATAACTCACAAGAAATTTCAAATTTATTTGCACTGTTATTTAAATAGCATTATTACAAGTGTAATGAGATTTGTGTAATGTTTCTTTAAATGAAGAAGAAAAATTTGTTCCACAACCAATTTCCCCTTTTTATTTGAAGGAGAGAGAAGAGAGTTGGTGGAGAAAGAATAAAAAACATTTTTCTAGGCCAAAGAAATGGGATGACGTGCACACGGGGGAAAACAAGGAAGGAGGAGGAAGGAGAAAGGAAGGGGACAAAAGTGGAGGAAATGTTTGGCTCGTCACCTCAGAATTTGCTGAGTTGGTGTGACACGGACTGTTGTTCGACGCTTGAGTGATTTACCAGGATTGACAATAAGAGGGGAAAGAAGACAAAGAAACAAAAGGACGTGATGTGATCTCTCTTTTCCCTTCCCCCACTTTCTCCCACTCTCTTTACTTATGTACGTCCTTCTTTTTTCAAAACTATGTAATTTTCCAATGGCTTGCGAGCGGAAATGCACACACACAAAACAATTGAAAAGCCTGGCCTTTTACATCTCCCATTTCCCTTCTCTGCCTCCTTCCTCTCATGTACATACACTCACACACACACACATACGCACATCTTAGGAGTGAATGTACCTTCAAATATGATTTCTCATGCAGGAAAAACAATAGAAAGGGGAGTACGGAGAAGAAGAAAATGGAGAATGTACAGGACATTGGTCACGACCATTCAAGGAATCTGGTGAGGAGTAAACGTGGAAGAAGAAGACATGTCCACTGCTATGCTTGGTTCCAGATTGCTTCTTCTTCTTGTTTTTTATATTGTGCGTCGGATAATCCTTTCCCTTGCAAACTGGAGACGTCATGTGTTGATCTCAATGAAGCGTCAATCTGTTTCCCCTCATTCTCTCCCTCTCTCTTTTCCCCAAGTTGATCAAAAACAAGGATGATGATCATTCTCTCACTTGACTTCCTCCTCCCAGACAATCAACACAATTAGCTGGGGGGATTTTTGTGAGACCACTGTTTTGTTGTCCTGTTGTTATCATCCCAACTATTTTTACAGCTGCTGCTTCTGTGTGCCCTCCCACTGTTTTCGGTGGTCAATTTTGGCTCCTGTCCTTAAAATAGTAATAGCCATATGGCACACTGTCTCATTTGAGAAAGGAAGGAACGTAATAAGACGGAGAAAGTGGATTTAAAGGGAGCAATTACATAAATTGAGAATGATAGAGAAACGCCGTATGGGTTTTTTTGTTTCAAAAAAAGAAAGAAGAGAGAAAGATGAAAGAGTAATTCAAGTTGTAATATTTTTGAAGACAGAAAGTATAATGGATGAGACTATGAACGTTTTTTTTCATTGAATTTTTCGACCATTAAATTCCTAGATGGAAATATCTTTGGGAAAAGGGAGGAGGAGGGGAGAAAGAGCAATTAACGTCAAAATTGATAGTTTCAAATATATTTAGATTTATATACGTCACGTACATACACGCTCATAATTAAATTAATAAAGTATTGTGGAAGGGAAGGAAGGAGGGAGGAAGTGGAAGATTCTATTAAAAGATGAATGTCTTATTGTGGTGGAAATGAGAAAATAAGCTGATTTCACATTCCTTGTGTGTTGGACTGCGTGTGTGAAGGGTGAGAGGATTCTATAAATGGATATAATTTAATTATAAAACTTGGCGAGGGTGAGAGTGATACACTATAAATATTATTAGCGGAGGCAATTATGGGTGAGCTGTGGTGGTGGATCAGGATTATTTTAACGCCCACAATGGAAACGAGTTAATTTGTACGTAACAAGATTGAATGTGTATTCTCCCTAGCATGGAATGGAATGATGATACTGATTTAATCTCTACAGTAATCATCAGTTTGCTTCCAAAATGTCTTTGAGTGTTTTTTCACCAAAAGTAATTTTTCGTTTTAAAAACTCCTCGTGTGTGTGCGTGCGTGTGTAGAAATATAATGAATGCATATTTCAAATTATTATAAGAACTTTATGTTCTTGGATTATAAATGTGAATTTATACCACAGGGCACTTACTACTAAGTGTAGAAATGTAATAGTACAGGACAGGCGAGATCTACTCCCATCATCAAAGACTGGCCCCCGTCTGATCAGTAGCCATTGTGCGTAACCTTTGATATTTTAGAGAGGGAGAGAGAGAGAAAATAAAAACAAAGTTTTTTTGATAAGACTTTGAGGATTCTTATGATTGCGGCCATAGAAAAAAATAAGGTCATAAAGGCACAACAGGGGAAAGAATTGACTGCAAGTGACAACATGTGTTTGGAATGAGGGGTGGAGAAAGTGAGTCAACATCCAAGAAAAAAAGAATACACAATATGGTCAATGACGACAAAACCCTCTGTACCATCAAGATAGAGACTCACCCACACACACACACACACACACGCGCGCGGAAGGAGAAGGGAGGAGGGACCTCAGGGTCGGTGGTCATTTCCAGCCAAATCCCATACAACCACCATCTTCCTCTTTTCCTTTTCCTTCCCTTTATTTCAGCTCTAAGCTTTTCTTTGACTTTACCTCGGTCACTGACTTTCACTCTGGGGTCATATGAAGGATTTGAAAAAAGAGTATTACTACTGCGTCGTCATTTACTACACAAGTTGTAAGGGAGAGAGAAGGGATCATGGAAAAGATTCAGTTTCCTGGCCACCAGCAACCCCTCACACACACAGACACACACAAGGTACAGATGTAGAGCAGATAGGGAATAAATGAAGAATAAAAATAGAGACCCATCAACATTTCCATCCAACTCCATTCCTCCTCCTTCCCGCTTTCTAACTGGAGAAAGTCTGCAGATAAATATAAATATGTAAAATGTCTATTGTGACATGGGCTTGACCATTTCATTCCTCTTCCCTACAGAGAAGATAGAGAAAGTAAAGGACTTTCTCCACACAAGTAGTACATATGTACATGTATTTATAGAGCATAGAGTAAATAGTAGACCAGTTTATGTAGGTGGATGGAGCCTGAATAGATTTGCAATCTTAAGAGACTACATGCCATATGCCCTCCCCACCCATCACACACACACACACGCTGTATAGTATAGTACTACGGGATGCCGTGACCATGCCATGTAGTGCAATGCCGAAATGTCGTGCTTGGCCTTCCTCTCTTCTCATGTTGTATGTACTTCATAGGATGAACACAGACACGGGAAGGAAGTGACCAAGTGGATGGAACTTTCATAGATAAATCTCATTCCTCTCCTCCTCCTCCTCCGCTTTCCCTCCTATGCCAACAATCAACTGGGCCACAATTTCACCAAGAGCCAAAAGATGAAAAGTAGTGAGTTTCTCAAAAAAAACTTGGGTTATCTACAGACTCTCATCCTTTTCCTAGATAACATATACAGATATCAACTCCAATGAAGAATTACAGAGAGAGAGTCGGAGACTTCATGGTATGGCTGAGCAAAATATTATCAAAATATTCCACTCTCCTAAATACAACCTAAATATGCATAACCCTCGTTTCGCCACCCAAACACACACACACGTGAACAGACTGGGTTGGATAGGACGACCGTATCAAATGATGGGAAGGTATCCACACACACACACACAAACACAAACTGTAGCGGATGTGTGGAGACCAGACCAGATATCTGTGCTTCGGGTTAGAGGAATGCCAAAAGAGGAGAGAAAAGCATGGCCATTATGGGGATGTCATGGTGGAGAGTTTGGGAGAAAGGGGGGATTTTATGGATTTACATCAATATGTCACCCTTCCGCAAACCAGTCGACGGCGCGTCGACTTTTGTCCAAATGACCTATGCGAGATATTCCACCGTCTCAACTTTCCTTTGTGTGTCCTCTTCATACATATACATGTACATACATACATACATGAGGGTGTGTGTGTGTGTGTTTGGAGGGTGAGGAGAAGGGTCTGGGTATAGTCATAACTCACATTTTGAGTCTGTCTCACATTCCCAGTCCCAGTGAAGAAGAAGAAGGGAGAGAAGAGTTGGACAACCATTTGTCTAGTGTACAGATTAGAGGCCATCCAACATCTTAAAGAAATGTATTCCCAGCAATTACATGACTCCCATTCTCTCTCTATATATATATACTACACATGTCCTACACGCATCTTCTCTCCTTCCACCAGATATGTAATGTACGAGGGATGGTGCTGATGTTTTTTTGGAGAGAGAGAGAGTGAAATAGAGGGAGAGGCGAAACAAAAAATTAAGGATGTGAGTTGGAAGAGAGCAACATTTAAGATGAATGAATCTAATGTACAGGGCATGTTCTTTCTGCCTACATTTTGTGTGTATACACACACGCATATGTACACCAAGTACTGCTAACATTGGACAAACATGTCCGGTTCCACTCTCTTTCCGTCTGTTCCTTCTCCTCCTCCTCCTTCTCCTCTGCTTTCTTTGGACCATATCAGGAATGGCATGCTTGTACTGGATCACCTTCTAGTCCTCTTCCCACCCACTCTATCCTCCCAGGAGAAAGTGGATTGTTGGAGAGACAAAGGATATACGCATTCAGTCCTCACATTTTCAAGTGCAGATGAGCAGAGGGATGTGGAAGATGGACAATCTTTATATATATGTGTGTGTGGGAGGGAGGGAGTAAAGGAGAAAGTGAGAGGGAGAGGAGAGAGAAGGGAAAAAATCTCCTTAGATTTCTCAATGATTGATGGATCATTTTTTATGAGGAGAGTCAAAACTTTTATTGTTTATGGACAGTCCTCGAAACTTATTGGATGGTAAATCACTTTTTATGTGCGGGACTCCCATCCCCGATATTTCATGTATTACGAGCCCATTATTGATTCCTTGGGTGTGGGCAAGTTCAACTTGAACAAAAAAAGAGAAAGCTCCTTTTTTCCCTTATATATACATTTTTTACTTTCACTTTTCCCCAGATACTCTTCAACAATTTACTCGCATCGTTGGACATTCCATCTGTTTATACTGGCACTGCTTTCACTTCCTATTCTAAATTTTTTTTAATACCCTCCATCATTCAACCAGTCCATACGGAGATGGAGGATATTCTTCAATTATTTTGAAGGAAGGACAGAATGGATTCTCAGTCATTTAGTAGTTAACCCCGTGACGTTTGACATTTAAATTCTTTTTTTATACAGTCATCGACAATTTTCAGTTTGCCAAAAAAATACAAAGACACAATTCAAAATCAAAACTAAAAGTTGGAAACAAAACCACTTTGCCATTTTTCTTGTTTAGACAACTCTTGAGCACGCATTCGTATATACAGTTACAGTACAGTGCAAATACTATTAAAGCAGGAATGGTGAAAGACAAATTTTCTGCGTAGTCACAATATTACAAAAATGAAATTGCCTCCACATTTGGAAATTGCTATGTCCGCCATAAATTCCCTTCAAGTGAATGTCGGATGGGAGGAGATGGTAAGGTCGTTCATTCCTAGTTTTAATTGTGGATCACACACACATAAAAAGAGAGAGAAGAGAGAGAGAGTGGGGGTGTATATTTTACGCGTAACTCTTCAACTAAGAAATTTGCATGTTCTTCCATGGATGCTACATACATATGATATACCATCATTGATTCAAATGAGAAAACAGAGGATGAAGAGGAAGAGGAGAAGAAGGAGTTCAATTTGCTCATTTTGCACTCACCAGAACATAATTATGAGTGGGAGGCTTAATGCGATTGAAAGATACATTTATAACACAGAGGGAGAGAGAGAGAAAAAGGGTAGCACGCTTATAAAACGTAAATATTGCGTGTCTCTCGTGGAGAGGCTAATGTAGATGAGAATAAGTAAGGGTCTGCTTCCCTCAGCACTTCTTCCTTCAAATAGGAGAGAGGGAGAGAGAGAAACCCAGGGAACGTGAGCGAGTTCCTTGAAACAAGAGCGAGAGAAAGAAGGGGGTGAGCCAAGTGTACAAAAGTTTCTTTCCACAAACTTGACTTTCATTAAGCGATATTAAGTGTGGCGAAAAGCCTTTGGTCCCTCTCCAAATGTTTCATTCCTTCTGCTCTGCCCCTTCCTTTGCATGGCATTGCGGGGAGAATTTATAGTGGTGCGTGCTTTTCAACGACCCCATCTTCCCTTGCCCAGTTATTCCTAGTCGTGGAGATTTAAGGAGCAAAACTAATTGCGAGATATTAAATCATATGTATCAACTACATGGAGTCTTCGCCTTCCCCTCCTCCTTTCCTCTTGTGGAGAGGAGTAGGCTAAAAAGAAAAGGGGGTACTTGAACTCAAATTATGTGTAAGACAACCAAAACTATGTGAGGGTGTGTGACTCCATATCAACTAAACTAACGAACTAAGTAGACTAACTATACAACATGGTAAAAAAAAGTTTTATACTTTTTTGTCTCTACATTTTCTTTTCTCCAGCTTGAGGCTGAATAGTAAAAGAGAGAGAAAGTATACAGAGAAAAGAGGGAGACAAAAAAACTTGTACACTTTCTCCTGTTGTATTCTCTATTTAATACCCAAGTCAAAGCTCCAATGTATATCATACGTACATGTACTTAGGATGAAGAGGACTGGAGCTGGAGGATGGAACTGGAGCCTCCAGCTCCCACCAGGTTCAGTCAACTTAAATACGACAAAACAAAAGTATTACTTATAACAGAGGGGAAAAAACTCATGTCAATGATTAAGCCAACTCGAGTGAACTGTCAAGTGGGAAGAACCAACAGGAAAGAAATAGAGAAAGTGGAGGACTCATTTTGCCCTTATATCTTTGTTCATATATTTTTCTAAATTCAAAAAATGTGGTCGCACAAAACCGTACCAAAAAATTTTCCTCCTTTCTCAACTTCCTTTCCCCCTCTCTCTCTGTCTCTCGTACATATTTGTTATATCTGTTTCAATTAATTAAGCGTGAAATTCCCACCACACACATACGTACATACAATACCTATATGTGTATAGTGTATTGTGTATGCCATGCGGAGAAGTAGAAAACAATTTTATATTGGGTCTCTGGAGAATGAAAAAAATCTACTTCTTCTCAAATATCTATTTTCTCAGTTTACAAAATGAAGGGACTTTCTAATACCACACAAAATGAGAATGAAGACTCAAAATTTGAGAATACAAATTATATGTAGTGTTTCTGAAAATGAAATTTCCAAGAAAGTTTGAATCCACTCAAAGTCACCTGCTATTAAATATCAAAATGATTTCTGAGAAAAGGAAATGAAGAGAGAGTGAAAATATAGGAAGAACCAATAACGTCTTCTACAGCCAGCCTCGCACACTCCAGTTGAGAGATACTACACATGGAGCTGGACATTTGTAATCTGCATTTCTCTCCTCTCTTTCTTTTCTCTTCACTTCCTTCCTCGCTCTTATTTTCAGACTTCCTCTTCAGTTGTTTGTGTACTCTGCACTGTCTCACAGAACAGTTTGAAGGGTCTGAGAGAAAGGAAGTAGGACGTTAATATTAAACCAGTCTTACACTCTCCAGTATCCACACTGCGCACACACACAGTGCGTGAGTATCATGTTTAAATTTTTTCCTCTTATATTTTTTGTCTGCTTTCACTTACATTGTGAAAGTGTATTGGTTCCAAATGGAAAGAGAAAGCAGCAGACACACATACACAAATACAGTACACAGGATGGTGGAAGAGAGAAAGTCAGAGTCGATTTCTTTTGAGTGGGTGAATTGAGAATGTCCCTTTGGGCTTTCCTTGAATTTCTTTTCCTCCTCTCTCACTCACTCTCACAATGAGTAGAGGAGGAATGATGACGTGAATATGTCCTGGCAACAATCCAATACATTTTGTGTGTACACATCTATACACACACATGTATATGTATTTAGAGACATGAGATCTCGTTAGCTCCAACATTGAGACAGAAGAGGGAGAGATGGAGAAAAAAAGTTGACTAGCACGAGCTAGGAGCTGAGAGAAAGTGGAGACTGGAGGAGACTGAGAATCTCCCAGATTTTTCTGTCTGGTCACAACTCTCGTCTCCACGCTCACTTTCTCCGTCTCTCTCTCTCTCTCTTACACACACACACACACTTCCAGCCAAAATGTGTAAGTGCATGCACTTTCCGCTTTTGTTCATTTTTGTAAACCCCTTAAATATGCAGGGAATTAAGTACAAAAATGTCACAAAAGGGTTATTAGCCCTTTTTCCTCGGAAAATGTACGCACACAGCCAAAAAATATATATTGTAGGAGTATATTGCAGTGACAAAAAATGTACGAAATAATTACTGTATGTTGAGAAATTTGAATTAATTAATGTTAATAAGCGGCATTAAGGATGATCAAAAAAAGTGTGGAGAGAGATAGGAGTAAAAACGAACAAAAAGCTTTTCCCTCTTCTTCTTTGTTGTCAGAAGAAACGTCATCAAAGTTAAAATAAAAAAAAACCACAGAGAAGAGAAAGGAAGACTTTCTCTTTGACTCAATGTGTATGTATGTAGACTAGAGTAATATGGAAGGGGATGTGAAGTCTGTTGTTCTCTGGTCTACTACTCTACTGTCTCAGCTCCTTTTTTAAGCAAAATAACTTTCCAACTCTCGCTTTCTTCTCCTCCTTCTCCTCCTGCATTATGCTTGGCATTGTGAAAGGACGCATTATTGATTTTTTTAGTTGATTGTTCTTTTGAATTGAGACGCTCATGTACAGTCTATATCTTCATCCTGTGTCTGTGTCTACTGTCTTTGTATGTACATGGGTGGATGAAAGGGTCGGACCTACGAACATCCTCTTGTCTACTGCTACTGTTGTGTCTACATGTATGCTTGTTGGAGAGTGGAGAAAGAGCGGCTTTCTTTGATTCCTCTATTTTGGTAATAGACATAGACAAAACTCTCTCCCTCCTTCTCTCTACTCTTCATCTGGTTGTCTCGCTTTGAAAATTATAGGGAGGAGGAGAAACTCAAGGAAATGTAAATTTTTGACAGTGTGGATACAAGCCTATCAAGCTTTATATCCAAGCATTCCCCCTTCTTCTTGTCGTCAAGTCTTTCAAATAACAATGTAATGTTCTAGTTTCCCACACACACACACACACACACACACGTAGATATACAATCTTCATTTTATACCTGTCACTCCCTCCCATTTAACATCAAAATTATCCTCTTACACAACCTGCGTAGAGTGTGTAGACAGAGATACGGGCATTTCCTTTTTTCTCGAGCGTATTAGCGCCAATTGTGTGGGCTCAACAAAAACAGACGAAGAAAGACTGGAGTTGTATCATCATCTTTCAACCAAACAGAAGCAGTTATGTGTCTACAGCCAACCAGGAGAAATCCTATGTATATCATCTGTTATTCTTAAAGTTAGTGAAATTGTGTAACTCAACAAAAATGCAACTAAAATTTCAATTACTTAGAATCGAATTTGCACACCTTCCAATCGAAAATATTATGAAATCATTACTCATCAACTTTATATCAATATTACACATATTTCCGCGCATGAAATTTTCTAACATTAATACAATACAGGAAATTGGATAAGCTGTTACATTTCTTCAAATAAAATCCATCCACCGAACAAAAGAGCCAGGGGGGCCTTGAACGAATGAACGATGCACCAGTCCTTCAGATGTAGTGGTAGCTGACACTATAAAACAAATACACATTTGTACACACAAATTCAAATCAAGTCCACGGAAATGAAAACACAAGTTTCTACTTGTAACACACACGCACACACATATGTGTCCCTTCACAACTCCCTCCTCCCAATCCCAAGTGATATCAGTTTGCATAATTTTTTGTGTTGTGGAGGAATAGCTTTTTTTCTCTTCCTCGCTTTGAAGTTTCCCTTTCTTCTTCTCCCCTTCCCCTGGTTTGGTTCAATGTTTACTCACTAAAATTGATCGGGATTTTGATTTGTGCGTCATTTTGTGTACCCAGAGCAAACTGTTCACAATGCGTATGTTTGTAGAGGGAGAGTGTGTTTGTGTGGACACAATAAATTCCTGAAATAAATTTTGTATGTGTATATATTTTTGAAAATTCCATATCACATTTTCAGCTCATTTTTCTCCGACTAGAGAATAAAATGATGATTTTAAGAATGAGACAGAATTTGAGGACGAAAGGAGATGACTCAAGGGACAGTAAAATATTTTTTAAGATAAAAAAGAAAAGAGGAAGAGATTATTGAGACTTCTCGAGGGAAGAAATCCTCCAGGGCATTCCCCTATATATCAAGTGTCATGATCTCCGGACATGAAAATGATTTCGATGTAGCGATGGAAGGAACCCAGTTTAAATCAAGGTCATCTATCCTTTCCCCATCTCGCCTTCCATCCCCTCCCGGATGGATTTCTCGGAGAGGAAGTTAATTTTTGCACACCCCCAAACTCCACCTCACATGTACTCTTATACACACACAAGGGTGAGGGGAAAGCCTACCTTCTCGAAAACAAAGCTGACTGTAGTACATAAGCTCGTCTGAGTTTGTTCAATTTTCTCCACTTTCTCTATATTGTGTCAGGGAAGGAGGGAGAAGGGGATGAGCTAGAGAAGCACCGCCACAGCCTCCAGAAGTCTGTCTCTGAGAAAAATGGATCAAGTTGCAAAGAGGGGAAGTAAAAGGGGAAAAATTCAGTTGCATGGGGAATAGGAAAACTTTGTTAATTTCCTCAATCTTTTTTTGAATGCAATCTACTTCCTGTGTCCCACACACACACACACACACTGCTAAAAGCTAAATAGATGATGATGGCAAAAGTAGGAGAAAGAAAGAAAAAAGAAGACCTTTTTTCTTCTTTTTCTTATTTTGGGTCCTCCTATTTTTCTGACTACAAATTCTTGTTGAGGGAAACTTGACGTAATTGGATTGAATGTTGGAATCCTTTTGAAGTCCCATTACAAACTCTCTCAAACTATTGACTTTAAATAATTTCTGCAGGTCCTCTTTTTTTTTCTCTCTCCCTCTTTGTTGATTAGAGGGAGAGCAGATCCATCAAATTTATTTATATATTTTTTTTACCTTCTCAAACACCATTCGTCTCAATGCATCATCAAACTACTACAGGGCAAATCAAAATAATTAATGTTTTCTTCTTTATTCTTTTCCAGGAATTAATTTCAAATTTAAATTAAATTATCCAACAAAATTCAAAATGTGTTCTTTATTTGAATCATGAGATTAGCAAACAACAACAAAAAAGCGCGTGAGTTCTGAGACTTTGTCTTTAATTGATAATGAATTTACAAAAAAAAAATTTTCATTGGACATGCAATCAAATTGAAATCTGGAATTATTTATACAGAACTTTCTCCTCATGTCTTTGCAACTTTCTCCCAATTTTCCATTATCCCATCACTCGAATGCTAATAAAAAACCACGCACACACAAAGGAGTGGGTTAGGAGAGGATGAAGAGGGGATAGTTCACATTTTTGTATTTCACGCACTGGTGAAGTAACCGGCTTTCTCTTTTGTGATTTAGCTAAATGATTTGTATAGAAACTGTCCACTTTTCCATTTTACTCTTTATCGCAGAATCATCAGAATGATCTTTCTCCACATCCATAGTCTCCATACATAGGGAAAATAGATTAGCTCCCGCTCCCTTCTCCAATCTAGCGACAGATAGGGAGAAGGAAGAAATGCTGGCTAGTCATGGAGCTTGGTCAGGATTCAATGTGAGTCTATCTCTCTCTCTCTCTCTCTTTCAGTGTGCATGTGTGTGTCTACATGAAGGTCGTAAATTATCACATGAGGCGTTGTGCGGACCAAAACAAGTTCCTTCCTCTTAGGATTTAGGGAAATAAGCTTTCCATGTACACCCTCAAACAAAATGACTTTCTCCTCGTCCCTCTTTCCTTCTCCTTTGTAAATTTGACTATAACCCATCCTTCCCCACACACACGCACACACTGCTTAAAAAATCCTTGCAACACATGATATGATACAAGCCAAATATTTTGCAAATGGATTCAGGAGAAACAGGCATAGACACAATATGCCCCTACATTACTATCCCTTATAGAAGGGGGAGGGTCCCATAAATATTTCTCAGGATTTACTTAATGCGTCCTCATGTGCTCCTCATCTTCTCCTCTCCTTATGAGTTACTCACTGTGTGTGTGTCTGGCCTGTGTACATTTCTCTCTTGCTCCTTTTTTATACAAAATACATACTCCAATCTCCTCCTCTTCTTTTCAATTTCTAACAAGGACACCCCAAAAATCCCACACACACACACCACTCTCTCTCTCCATAAACTGAAGTCTCTCCTCCTCCATCCAAAAAGGAGGATTTCCCTCGCATGTTTTTTCTCATAATTTGCAGTTCATCCAAATGAAATTACAGAAAGCGAGGGAGAGAGAGAGAGAGAAGAAAGTAAAGTAAAAATTAGGAAGAGCACGTGCCACAATTTCCTATTTTTATTAAACATTTTTTCACGACCACTGTGAAGAGCTCCCAGTCAAAGAGTGAAAGACCAGAGGAGGGGGACCACACACACACACATGCAACACCCAAGGAGCTTGACTCTCTACTATGTACAACTGTGTACTGGGTACCGTGGGGAGAGTGTACATTTGCAATTTCTCATAACTCACATGTCACGCGAGATCGTAAATCATTGTCACATCTCCAAGGATGTTTCCGAATTCTTGTTCCTTTTTTATCAGCCTCGTCCTCTCTTCCTGTTGTCTGTGTGTACATATATTTGCGTTGGACGTCATCGTGAAGGAATTTTCCTAGTCTCCAGTCACACCTCCTCTTTCCCTCTTCCCTCTCTCTCTCTCTTGTTGGTCTAGTCTGGCTTCCCTCCGCGCAATCACAATAATAATCAAAAAAGAACAAGAAAAAGGGACTGCTTTGATTTCGACATTTTGTCTATTCGAAACTTTATTTATAGGTTAATAGTGGCTGACTGGGGGATGGGAATACATTATAGACAGCCCTCATACATGTACATGTTCTCCTGGTTTGACTGTGGTTTGGGAAGAACAACAAATCCACATATTTATACGGTATATTCACATTTACATCCTCCTCTCTACTCCATTCCAATCCCCTCCTCCTTCTCCTCCTCCTCCTCTTTTTCTGAATTGATTGAACCAACTTACACGGCTCCGAAACTTCAAAGGGAATCACAAACAAACAAAAAAAGTATACGTGAAAAAAACTTGTTACAATCTCCCTTCTCGTACACACACACACACAATGTGGGATGTTGGTTGGAGGTGGAGGTGAGAGAGAGAGAAAGCATGTAAAAATTCTGAGATTTTTCCACCACTCTTCCTTTCTCTCTGAGGTTTCTCCCTGTTTTCTCTTTTCCCAGGTTCTGTGAAACAAGAAATAACAAGTTTTTTTTTCATCCATTGACTTTAACTTTGTCGAGTTATTTTTTTGTGTGGCCTACATATTCCATGAAATTTGTCGTGGCGCAAGGTAGATTATCTTACTGTGTGTGTGTACATGTGTGTGGTTGAGTTTGTGGGTGTGGGTGACTTCTCCAGGAAACACGGAGAACACGTGATTTATCAAAATTGTACTTGGTTGTTCAGTTCTGTGTTCTGGGGAAAGAGGAGGAGATGACAATTTTTGGAGATCATTTTTACTGGACATTCTGCTTCAGACAGGAACATGGCTTGACCAGGAGGAGAAAGTGGTAGAGTGAGGAAAAGGTTATTATAGACATGAAAAGATGGTGAAAATAATAATGGGGGAAAGAGAATCAAGAAGAAAGCAAGGGAAATTGGACTTGGGGTTGGATGATGAGATTCAAATTTTGTTGTTGATGTTTATTGTCTGTCGTCTGGCTGCGATAGTGACAAAAGGAGGAACGACACGCCTCAGGTTGTTCTTCTTTTTCCTCTGTTGTTATTATTTTCCCAATTGTGTGTCTGGGGTAAATATGATGCAATAAAAATATTTTTTGTGTGTGGATACTTACACAGGGACGCCTACAGGGGAGAGGATGGAAAACAAAAAATTACAAAATAATACACGCCGTATTGTAGAGTGGGAGAAATAGTGAAGTGCAATCATTTGGTTCGAGAGGCTAAATGACTTAAAGGATGAGACAATCGAATGTTCAAGATTCCATCCATTAACTTGGATTTTTCTATTCGAGAGAGAAATAATCCAATTTTGAACAGTCCTATTAATAAATAATAGGAAATAAAATACTATTTACTACCCCTAATTGATCCTGAACTTGGGTCCTTGAATGATTATAAAAAATTTTGTGATTATCCCTCCTTCCTCCTCTTTCTCCTCATCCGCGATGATAGTAAGGTGTTGATTGTCCACCTCCTCCTCCTTTCCCTCTATTTTTAGAGGAGTCTTGGACTGGATTTGTAGAATTGGAATTTGAGATTGAGATTGAAAGTTGGTGAAAATGAAGATTAGACGGAAGGAAGGACAAGCACTGCTGTGCTTTCCAAATGGAGAAAAGCTGGGAAGCAATGGCATTTACTTTTTTTTGTACCATCTCACAGACTCCACTCTGGACTCTCTCTCTCTCTCTCTCAGCTCATCATGTGCACTTGCCTCTGTGTGTTTCTCGCACACAAACAGAGAGACACATACGTTGGGTGCGTGTGTGTGAATTTCGAAATGAAAGTAGAGGAAACATTTGGCAGGGAAGAGAGGAGAGAGAGAGAGAGTGAAAGAGAGTGAGTGGATGTTGATGGTATCGTGAGTATTCCATTCCATCGTTACATTACCATTACTCGCAAACCTCCCTCTCTTTCCTTTCCCTTGGATTGCCCCCATTATTACCCAAGATCAGATTCACCTCATTTAAAACGAGGGAAGAGCTTTGACTTTGGCATCATTATAATACCACAATCTTCCCCCCTCCTCCTTCGATTTTCCTTCATCAAGAATCCAACCCACACACAGACAGCGACACAGACACACACACACACACCTCCTTCCGGCATTGAATAAAGCATAACGATAATAATGAATGAGAACCGGGCCATTTCCCTATCTCTCTGTCTTCCCTAAATTATTTAATCTGAGGACAGACTGGAGACAGGAGGAGGAGGAGAAATAGCGTTGTGTACGTGCGTGGGTGAGGATGTGTGTGACAAATTTAAGGAACTCTTAATGAATGGCAGAAGTGGGTGAAAGTGGAGGAGAAGGAGGGAATATGAACGATTCATCAAAATTGGTGATGATGAGTGGTCTTAAAATAAATTAAAGGACATGACTTTACAATCATACAGCGTATAATGACCTGGTATTTTGCACAAGGGGTCTAAAAATAACATGGATTCCCTTGTCAATGGATGCGTTGACTTTCCTTGGGTACTGCCGTATTACGGATTAGATATAAATTAGAAATATTTGATAATTGGCTGAATATTTGCATAAAAAATTGACGAAAGGATTTTAAACATTTGTGCAAAATTTTTCAAATAATGTTTATTAATTTAAATGTATTTTTCAGCAATAATTTTATTTGGCAATCATTCATACATTTAAATGTATTATAAAAATAGGTTTTACGGTATGTAGAAATGTGTACGGCTTGAAGCTCTGCAGCGTTCTTTTTTACATGGTTCAATCAGACACTTTTTCAAGGGGCATGACTTTGTACAGTACATCCATATATGGATGTAATAAAAAGGATTGTGCGTAAAGAATATAAAATCGACTTTCCTTTTCCATCTCTTTTCTTTATGTATGTCTCTGTGTATGTCTGTGTGTGGAAGATCAGTTTGGTGAAATAAAAGAAACATAAGAGTGCGACTTGTTTCAAAGAACTCTCACATTTTCTCCTCCTGCTGAAAGCAGTGTGTGAAATTTAGTCTTGGGTGAAAGTCTAATCATGAGAGACAGAGGAGTTGCCAGGGTTTCTCAGTCATAAGGAAGGGGAGAGAAGGAGGCTATGGACTATTATGTATTAATATCCTTTCAGACTCACTCAAAATTGACACACTTGAGCCGACGAAAGGTTAGGATGAGTCTTTCTCCCAGGTACCAGTGTCGAAGGAGAGAAATAAAGAAGGGAGGAGGAAGTGGAGAAAAAAAACATTTTTACTTTCCCTACTACTACTATTATAGAGATAGAGGGAGGGAGGCCGGGAGAATTTCAGAGTCAATACTAACGATGGGTGGGGGTAGTAGAAAGAACCCGGGTGAATTTGTCTCTCATCAGATATGACACAACTTTCCCAAAGATGTGGTGTGGTGTGGGGAGAACAAGACGATGACATTATAAGTTTGTATATAAATAGAGAGAAGGGACGAGAGAAGGAAGAGGGGAGTCTTGCTAACGATTGGTTTTAATCGTACGTTATAGATCCTATTATAGGAGGAAAGGGGGGAGTAGCATGATAAAAGGAAGGACGAGTTTCTATGGGAACTTGAAGATTTTAAAAGTTAAGCTACACATACACACACCCAGTCACTCCCTATACTGCACTATACCATATTATTCTATGTCCTCTTCATCTCCGTCTTTTCCCTTTCTTCTCGTTTCCTTTCCTTGGTTCCTTGGGAAGTCGCAAAGCATGGCAATCATTAGTGGCTGATTATAAGGATAGTGAAAGTGAGAGAGTTGTAAAGGGTGAAGGAACGGCAATGACAACGACACACACATATACACCCTGTCTCTCAACATAAATTTATTACGGGGAGGAAAGTATGAGTTCCTTTTTATAACATCCATACGATACATTACAAACCTCATATTGAGCTGCATTATGTATATAGAGTGAACGTGTGTGTGTTTTATATTGACATTTTGTTATTCTACCCTCTGAAACTACGTATTGTCTCTATCTCTCCATTTCTCTTCTGCACATCTTCTTTTATTTCACACAAGGCAAGGGAGGGAAAAGAGATTTATTACAATTTTCTCACATGTCATTTCCAAGCATCTAGTTTTTTCTTCTTTTTTCTCTCCTTATTCTTTCAAGTTCCATAAAATCCATTTTTTAATTGACAAAATCTAGAAGGTTGAGCCGAGTCAAATGTTAAACAACCACTAATGATGATGAGGGTTAATTAATTCATTTCCTTAATTTTTTCTCCGTTTTTGAGATTTTAATAATCATTTTTATACTAACTATTGGAAGAGATTCAGTGAAAGTAAGAGATTTTGATCTCTCTCTGTCTATCCTTTGTCACGAAACGTACAATATTTGCAGCGTTTTTCCTTCATTTTTGCAGTGTCTTAATAATGAAGAGTTACATTAATTTAGATTTTAATTGCGTCATTCAAATTAGAAGGAAAACATTCAGAAAGTTAAATAATATGAGCGTGATTAGCAAACACAAAGGTTCCACACACACACACTGCCAAACTTGAGTAATAACTAAAGCCTGATTAAAAGTACGTTTGAAAATATGTGATGTTACACTTTCTCCAAACAAAATATCTTTGGATTTCCCACACTCTTCTCCACTGAATGGAGAAGTATGTGTGGAGTGTGGACAAAAAGAGTAATCATGGACGAGCAGAGCAGACCTCATCATAAAATTGTTATGTGAAGAGGAGAAAGGGAGATTAGAGAGGAGGATATCAATATTAATTTAGCATGCTCAATCTCCCAAACTGAATTTGTGGAGTAGCCCAAAGGCTCCTCCTCTTCTCACACTCTACACAAGGCCTCCTCTTCATGAATTTAAATCCACAGCCTTTAGCTCCACGTTAATCCACACACACAAGCAGAAGACAGAGAGAAAGTAAAATTTATAATGGAAGAATCCTCTATCCCGTTTAAAGTTGTACACTAAATTTTAAGAAAATTTACAAGCATAATTTTGAGTGGTAATTTGCATCTACGTACGCACACACACGGAAGAACATGTGTCTGCTTAGGTCGCTCCTGCCCTGGCATTACATATTACATATGCATGGAGGGGAGAGTGTGAAAGCTCGTGTACAGCTTAGCTTGAGAGGAGTGGTGGCGGGAAGGTGGTAGTGGTATGGTTGATGGTAGTGGCGGCGAGCTGCGTGTGATGTGATAGGATTTAAGGATGTGCATAGTGCCTGGCTGCCTGTATGTGTGTTTCCGGTTCTGCAGACAAGCAGATTAATATTGATTCAATTAGCTTACGTATGAATGGCCGTGAAAGGGAATAGAGAGAGAAAGTGAGAGGTGTGTGTATGCCAAAGTTGTAGGGTTCCCATTCAGTTGTGTGTGTGTGTGGACGGTACATGTGCATGTAGACTCGTCTAATGCATTTGTATTGGAAAATTCAGAGCCAAGTAAAAGAGAGGAAAAGGAAAGGAGAGGAGAGAGAGAATTATTTGGACAGACATTATGCCAAATTTTCTACTTTTCAATGGATAGATAGACTGGAGCGTACAACAGGCTTTCACTATGCATTCTGCTTGTTAAGGATTGTAGGGAGTAGGTGCATACATGAAAAGTATAATAGAGAGGAAGGGGTAGAAGAGGAGGATGGAGTGTATTACATTTGGTGATGGTGGTGACGGTGGTAATGTACTGACTGCCATGCAATATTCCCTAATGTGATTCTTATCTTAATGGCCCTTGATCATATAATAGGACTACGCAGACTGTAGTTTATGCACTCACACGAACACACACACACACACTCTACATTGTAACAACAAACATGCCATCGCTTTCCATTGCATTCCCATTATTCATTTCCAATGAGATTCCTTCTATGTGTAGCACAGCACACACACAGTCTGGACTCTCACGTACAGCCCCTGTCTCTCTATCATTTCCCCACTCAGTCACTGTATCTATATTTGAGATATGGAGAAAGCGAGAGAGAGAGTCAAAATTTTGAGAGTATAGAGTTTAGATTGATATTTACCTGAATAAATTATTAACTACATTATTCAACATACTTTCTCTCTCCCTCTACCTCTCAAATCAGAACAGCCCCGAACAAACACGACACACACACACATTTAATTCTTGAGGTGTGTCAAATTAAATATTCCCTGCATATGACCCAAATTTGAAATTCTCATTTTCAGTAAAAGCTACCAATTGGAAATCCCTTGGAGTTGAGCGTATGATTAAATACAGGCAATTTCCTAAAGATTTTGATGCTCGTGGGTGGATTTTAATCTTTGAGATTGTACTAAAAATTATTAGCAAAGAATGGGAATAAGTGAAAGTATGCATAATCTATTCAACTGGTAAGTGAGGATGTTAATCGTTTCTTTGGAAAGCATTCAAATTGAGCTTCTCCAGCTAAGTAATCAAACTTTCTCTTTTACCTACCAATTCGATTGGATACTTGTGCGTGTGTGTGTACAGTGCATGAGGTAAGACCTTGACATTCATGTCAAACATGAGAAAATTGGGCAAGGACACAAACACGGACTCTAATTCTATTTGTGAAGTTGGACAACCGGAGGGAGCAACAAAATACCCGGGTAGACACACACACAGAGTGGAAGAGAACCCAAAAATGTGTAGTAGTGTCAGTTGTGTGTGTGTACAGGGACCATGATGAGAAGGAGGGAAGGAGAAACTTGGGAGACTCAGCATGATGAGATAAATTCAATTCAATCTGTCTTACTCCTGATCTTCTTTTTTAGCTGTACTTTCCCCCTTACCTTACCTCCCATCTTCCCTACCTTCTCTTTTAGGTAGGATTAGGATAAAAAAAATACAGCAAGATTTTTCCTAGTCTGACTTCTCACTCTCTTTCTTCTTCGTTTCCCAGTCACTGTTGATCGTTTCCAAATTACATTTTCTGAAGAAAAACGAAGATAAACTTCATTTTCCGTCTCCATTTCGACCTCCCCTCTTCCTTCTTCTTCTGTGTCGTAAAGGTCTAACAGAGAAAGACAGTTTGGGTTGGGAGGGTGTAATCTGTACAGGGGAGAACTCTCGTACACTAATTTTAACAATTTCAGTCCCATTGAAAAAGTTGCAAGGTCACAAACACATGTCTGACTGTTTGTTTGTCTTCTCAGGTTGTATGACGAGGTGCTCTGCTTTCTCTTTATCCCTTCTCCCTCCAAAAAATCTTTTCCTGATTTTCCCATGTCAACTAACTTGTTCAACTCTAGGAGAACGACAACAAAAACAAACAGACAGAAAATGACCCCTGCACATGCTATTTAATTCCATACACAGACACACACACGTCTATACAAACTGACCATATATTGACGTTCCGCCGACTTGCACCGGGACAAATCGTTCTCCAGCAAATATAACATATAGCTTACACATTTACTGTGTTCCAAAAGAAGAATTGACTGCATTCCGACGATGCATCCAGGCTCATATGGAGATTAGACGGTCGTGAGAGAATTACTCTTGACTGTTAATCCACTAACATATCCTTCCCCTTCCTTTCTCTCTTCAAATAAATTCAATTCATGGAGAATGAAGTAAAAGGGGAAAAACTATCGATTGATGTATCCGCCCAAAAAGCTCCTCCTGCACATGCATACATCATACATGAGTGTGTGTGTGTGGATATTTGTGTTGTGAATAAAGAAGCAAGTGGTCATGCTACATGACAAACACATCAATGTCACTTCTACATCCCTCCACTCTTTCCTCTGCACAAAGGAGAGAAAGGGAGAGGGGATAAAATTATCCGGTGTAATTTTCTTACACAGTGAAATTTCGTTCTATCACGACTCCCTGTAGAAGTAGCATGTTGGGAAATTGGTCCGCTTTTGGAATTCCCCTTATTTTTTATACTATGATAATGTATACACGTATTGTAGATGTATGAGACCAATAATGAAAAATACGAGTTGCAGTCCATCTGCTCTTAACCCTCCTCCTCTTTCTCCTCTGATACACACACACAGGGAGAGGTGGAGAAATGAGAAAGGTACACTCCACCCTTTACACAGATATGGGGGAGTGGATGTTGGCTTTTCCTCTCTCTGCTCCCTCCTCCTCCGTCATTCCGTATTAATAGGGAAGGGCGGGGAGGGAAAGTCATAAGAGTATAAAAGTGGAGGGAAGATATGTAAGCAAATTTGATGAATTGTTACGTTACGTTAACTTAACTGAAAATGCGTGTTGGACGAGTTTTCCTCTCTCCCTCTTCTTTTCCCCGGTAGTTATAATGAATTATGTCAGCATAATTTTCTCTTCATCATCCACACACACACAAATACGTATATAAAAACGCTATCATATTTGTCCAACTTTTCCTTTTCGCGTCCCTGGGAGCTTTCATGTAGGCAAGGGTCTATTAGGAAATGATGCATTTTTATTATGCGACTGCACACTGAGAACTCTGTGTGGATGTGAAAAGAAGAGATAGAGAGAGAGAGAGAGTTCTGCGAGCCTCCCTCTTTCTATACAATTTATTTCTCTACACAACATTCTCCATTAATATAGTCAAAAACTGCAGTCACTTGTAAGTGGAATAGCAACAGCCAAACACAGACACAAGCATTGGCTTTCCTAAATGATGACACCTCACCTCTTTTTCCCATACCTTTTCACTCTGTTCCTCTATCCCTGTGTACTCCTATCAGGAGGATTAAAAAACTCAACATTTTTTCCCTGTGTAGAATAAGCTAATAAATTAACCAATAATAAAAAGCCGTATGTGCATGTGTCATGCTTTTGGTGTGTGTTTGTGTGGAACGTCGCCTGTCAAAAATAATCAAACCCTCATAATAGCTCCTTGTTTCTCTTCCTCCTTCTCCTTCTTTTTACAACATTTAACATTATCTTTCTATCAGACAACTGAAAGTCAATACACTACAAATATGGCTAATATCAAGTACACACGACATGAAAAAAGTTCTCTTTCGTCTCACCCCCAGAGAAAGTACACATAGATAGGACATACAAATAAACAAAATAAAATAAAAGGATGTACCACGATAGCTAGCGAGTTTGATTGTGATATCAAAGACAGAGGGAGAGGGAAAGTTACACACACAGAAAAAATTGACTGAGTTCGGAAAAATGGAACCTGAAAAAAAATTCTGAACGGTTCTCTCTCTCCGTACCATGAGAATGATACAGGGAGAGGGAGAGAAATACGTGAACTGAAAGATTTAATACATATTCTGTTTCTCTTTTTCCCCTTTTTTTACCTGAGCCATGCATTATCGCGGTAGTCAGGCCAAGCCAGAAGGTACAGTGGCCCTCGTCCCTGTCTGTCTCTGTGTATGTATTGGCCCAAGACTCTGGATTGTGGAATATGTAGGAGAGGGAGAGAGAGACAGATAAAATTTATGGAATAGCTCAGGCAATCTAATGGATCATTCACTGGGAGGACGAGCAAAGAGAGGGAGAGAGAGAGAAAGAGAAGGGCTAAAGCCATAGAGACTCGACCTCATAAATATTCAACTCTCTCAGCCTTTTTTCATGATGATTTACTGACGGGAGTCAGGCCACTGGAGAAGTACTGGCTCAATACGTAGTCAATACACTCCTTCCCAGTATACCAACTGTCTCTTCTCCTTCTTCAACCTCTCTTTTCCTCCTCCTCCGTTTTTCAATGTGAAATGAGGCAAGGGCTCGTGTGTGTGTGTGTGTGTTTGGATCGCATCAGCTATGAGAGGCTAGGCTATGGCATTGTGAACGTTCATGTTATCATTCAGAAAGAGGAAGAAGACGACCTCCTCGTCTTCTCTCCCTCCTCGGCCTCTTTTTACTATGACTTAATAGAGAAAGTTGTTTTTTCCACTTTCTCCACTCCATTTACATTTACATGGTGCAAGTTAGCCAGAGTTGAAACTATTCCGAATTCTTTTTCTCTTTTTTCCCTCCCCTGTTTCTCTCTTTCTCTTCCTCTCTTTTTTTCTCAATGGAGGTTTTTCTCCTTTCCGTTTCAAACTCCACACTCTCTGCATTAAACAAATGAAGCGTCATTAATTTTGTCACCATTTTCTCTCTATTTTCTTCATTCGCTTCCCTTCCTTCCCTCTCTGTCTTGGAAAGACATGGAGGGAAGGAGACAAATTGCGTGCAAATTTCGGAAGACAGGCTGTGTCAAATTTTAATTTTAAAATGTCATATTCCCATCCCACTCTTTTCTACATCCCCTCAACAGCTGTCAACTCTGTTTCCAGGAAATGAAAAGGAAATCCACGGGTGCTGCTTAATTGTGGGATATGTGAAATATGGCGTGTGTGCGTGGGGTGTGTACACAGACAGTGCGTGGGGGGAGAAGTGAAAGTGGATATGAACAAAAAATGGGTGGAAATTGTAAATGACAATTAAACTATCCAGAAAATGGTTTGAGGGGCTGAGATGATGAAAAGGAAAGTGCTTACGCAATATATGATAAAATAAGAGCGAGAAGAAGGAAACAAGCAAATTAACAATATTTTATTTAACTTCTAGGAAGAAAACTTTGCTCAACTCCTCTCATTCATGGACGAGACAAAAGGGACGAAGGGAGCCAAAGAATGGCCTTCTAATTAGCGAAGAAAGTTGAATGGAAACGTTTTAAGTGGAAAGTTGCAAGTATTAGTCGGGGACAATAGAACCGGTCGCAAGTTACAACGAAATTATTCACACCACAGAGAGAGAGAGTGTGTGTGTGTGTGAGTGTGTTTCATATTTTATTCTCAACTCTGAGCTAAATCCTCAGTGTCCATATATGTTCCATGAGGGACAATGACAATGAAGATCCACACACACACACAAAGATTGGGAGGGGGAGAGAAAGAGAGGGGAAGATGGTGGTCGACTCGGTCATGTTCTCAACTTTCATTTGTTCCTCGTATTTTCGACTTTGAACGTTTCGCACACACACTATGAGAACTTGTCACGCTTCACTCCCCCACTTTTGTCTGACTCCCCCGCATCAGAATCATATTTTGACTTGTCCTCCCCTCTCTCTCCGATAATTCCCCTCTTTAAAACTACTGTATAAAAGCTGTCCCATTGTGGGATGAACGAGGGTTTCACGAAAACTCAAATCCCATTAAATATGTAATGGAAATATGTACAAATATTTTATGCACCATGGGGATAATGCAACCATTTTTAATTACCCTGTTTTAAAATAATAACAGGAATTTTAAGAACCATTCTCAAAAATATGGAGGGTCCATAAAATGGGGGAATAGTAATTCAAATTTAACATGTGTTGCACAGTAAGTAATTGAAGGGTTGCTGCGTTCTATAATTTTAGGAAATTTTTCTTAGTAATTTTTTCAAAAATATATTGTAAAAATAAGGATCTGAATAAAAAAATGGGGACTATAATGTTTAATTGTGAATACTATTGACTCGTCCTACATTTCAAAATGATGACGAATTTCCTGGCTGCAATCAAATAAAATTCAACTTTTTTTGAATTGAGTCCAATGAAACCCAAAGTGCTTCTGTGTTATGACGCTGCAAGGAAAGTACACTTTCCCTCTGCACATCTTCCTTTGAAAAATGTCTACTGAATTTTCATAGTTTTTGTTTCCTTAAAAACGTATATGATAGCTGCTCTCTCTCTCTCTTTTGCTCGTTTCTCAGTTCCTCCTTCTTGATGACAAGCTACATTTATATGTAGTGAAATTTTTGGTGAGTAGAGAAGGATGGAAGGAGGGAGAGAGGGAGAGGAAGAAGAAAATGTGGGTAAAGTGGAAAGTCAGTGACGAAGTTAATGAAGGAAGTGTGGAGAAAGTTGTAAAGTACTCATTCACCATGTACATTACATTTCTGACACATAACACACACGCTCTTTCCTCCTACATAGTAGCATCGTAGCACACACAGATACACCTATTCCCCTCCCTCTCTCTTTTCACTGTGCTCTCCATTCTCATTCTGGAAAGTTGTCTTCTCCATCTTTGTCCTCCGTCTCCACTCTCCATGCAGGAGAAAGTGTAGAGAGGAGGGAGGAAGAGAACGGAGCCGTGTTGAGTGGCACAATCATATTTTATTATATCTTCTCCTCTCTCTCTCTTTCTCCATATGACGAATTCCCTGAATTTCAACATGATGCCCTCCTCGACACACACAGAAAGCTCCGCTCTAAATATTCACACAACTAAAACGTTTAGCCATGCAAATTTTTCCTCTCTTTCTCTCCTTGTCATGAAGAAAGGAAGGGAGCAGAGGCTGCTCATATATCCTTCTATGGACAGACTAATAGATGGGATTTAAGAGTAAGAAAAGATTCCAGTTGAAAAACATTCTTTTCAAAATTTTGACTTTGTCTCTGTATAAAAATAAATGGGGATTTCACTCCACTTAGGACCCGTAAAAAGTCGAGTGGAAATGTTACAACTGAGAAATTCCAGAATTTTCCACACAAAACAAAAACACACAGGCACACACACAATAAAGCACATGCAGCAACACAATTTGTCCCCCGCTTCAACATTTTTATTTCCCCTTAATTTTAATGGGACAGTTAGCCGCGCTCTCTCTCTTCCCCAGTTTCCCGGTTTCCCGTTCTTCCCCGAAATTTTGAACTGGTTGTGAATTATGAAGAAAATAATTTTCGGATGATGCTCTTATGAGGAAACAAGAAGAAGGAGGAGGAGGAGAACATTGGATAGGATGGTATGATGTGGTGGATATTGTGACAAGTTGTGCCTCCTGCAGGTTCCGCCGTAATTTTGTTGAAGGAAGGAGAGGGAATGGATCGCATGTGTATTAAATGTGTCATTATAAAAGACGGAAGAGCTTCTCTCCTTCTCCTTCTCCTCCTACGTTCTCCTTCTCTCGCTCTCTCCTTTTCTACTTTTTGCCCAGACTGTGAGAAGGATAGTCGACATTTGTAATATCCTTTATGCTACAGTGCTGTAATCCTATTTACCCATTTCCTCCTTTCACTCCGTGCAAAAAAGGGGAAAAAATAGAGAGACTCTTTTCTTCGCATGTTTTTGAGTCATTCGCAAGGAGAGGGAGAAAGAAAGAGAGACGATTCTGTAGAGAAAGCCATTTATGACGAATCTTGTACATCAGCAGTTGGGAAGGATGGTGAAAGCAAAAGGAAAGTAAAGGAAAATTAAACAAGCAAAGAAGATGGACAGACGGATGGATAAAAGTGATGATGATACTTCATACTTTTTATACCAAAGGCAGAGTGAAAGAGTGTGTGTTCCTCTCTTCATATATTTATGTTGTGTGTGTGTGTGTGTTTTGTACCATAAATTTGGAAAGAACTCCCGGGCTTTTTAAAACTGAGAACAGTGTTCAATGATAAAAATCCAAACTTGTCTTTTTACTCTAGACTGTTGAGTATCCCATGAAACCTTCAGTTCAAATGGGCCTTTTATACATTTTTTTTCACGCAGGTGTTTAATTTTATCATAGACATTAATAATTAGATAGGGAAATCTGAATCTCAAATTTTCTCGGATGGTTGGAACAAAACTCCATGAAAGTATCAGATAAAAAAATCCTTCAAAATTTTTCGGAAGGGAATTGAACCCAGAAGTTCCATCCACCCTTTTTTACGGTAGGTGAAAGTGGAAGTACATAAAAAAGGAAAGGGAATGGCATTGACGCTTTTTGTGTATGTGCATACTTTGTATGAGCTTTTGGGAAGTAGAAAAGACAGAAAAAGGAGAGAGTATAGACAGAGAGAGAGAGAGATGGAGGGATTTTTTATGAGAGGATGTCATCCTATACATGGGATTGCCTAGGTAAATGACACTTTTCGAGTTCCCTTGCATACATTCATAGCGTACCCACTTTACTCTCCCTCTCTCTTTGTCCTACCCTCTTTTCCTCTTTTCTCTCTCTCTTATGAGGCGGCTGACTACCAGTAGCAGCAGTACCAACAACAGCAGATACAAAGTCTAATGATGAAAAATATGCCTCGTCAACTCTACACCATAGAAAAAAATCCTTTTTTTCTTCCCTCTCTCCTTTTCCCTTCATTTCCCAACTACTCTGTGTGTGTGTGTGTGTGTATGTAGACCCCATTTCTTTTTATTTGCAAAAAGAAAGCCGCCACTTTCACTTTTTTTAAAAAACAACATATACACAACATTTTCTTGTCTCTCTCCCTCTCTATTTCTATTCTGTTCAACTTCAAAACTTACTTAGTCACTCTGCACAAGGCTCGTATGTCTATGTGTGTTAATTTATTTCCATTTTCAATTTGAATGATTCTGACAAAGCAAGAAATATTTCCGGAGTTTTCCTCTAATGAATCCCTTTTGTCTTGTTCTGCTTTGTGGAACATTTTTGGTGAAAACAATGGAGAAAGTCATCCAGAATATTTTTAGTCATTCCATCCCCCCACAACATGCAACATGGAAGCTGAGAAGTCGGTTAATTTTGGATTGTGCGTATTCCAGAATATGAGAGATGCGATGAGTGTGATAATTATAGTAAAAACTTAAATGGTACGCATTTAAATATGTACTGGATTTTGAATTTTAGCAAGTAGTGAACTAACTACTGAAGCTAATTGAAAGAGAATATGGAAAATGGGACAGATGGGAAGAGTGAGAATGCATTGTGAGAAGATGTGTTGTACATAATGTTGTACACATATTTGAGTGAGAGGAATGTCATCATATAAGGGGGTATGAAAAATAAGGGAGAAAGAAATGAACATAAATGAGAATGAGGGCCATTTAGATGAATAAAACAAAAATCCAAATCCAAATGCATTGCGTACGTACGTACACACAAGCGAGACTCCTTTCTTTCTTGGTGTGATGGGAGGCTGACTGGAGACTGAAAAATTAGAGAAAGACGTAGAGAGAGACCTGGTTATGAATTGCTGACTTGTTTCTTTCTCTTATTAAGGGAGTCTGAGGCACTTCTGTCTTAGGACTGCTCTTTTTATCTTATTCGGCTAGTTGCCCCCAAAGTGCGTTTTCTGTGTGTGTGTGAGTGTGTGTGTGTGGGAGGGAGGGGGAGGACAATCTACATAAAATGGAAAAGAGAAAGTGGCTGAAGGATGTAATAATAGTTGAGAGGACCATTTACATATTTCAAATTCTATTAAATTCGCAACTTGCTCTCCCCTATTCTCACTCTCTTTCCACCCCCTCTCCACTTTCTCTTTCACTCTCTCATTGGGGGAGGGGATGGTGTGTGCCCATGAAAAATCCTCCTCAGATATAAATGACATGACAGTCGTCTTGGAGAGTAGAGAAAGTACCGCTGTATGAGAACATTATTTTTACATTACAAACACATTCAAAATTATTTACTCCTCCTCCTCCCATTCATACACACAAGCTTTCTCTTTCTTCGCATATTCTTCTGTTTTCAGACTGGGGTAGTGGAACTCTTTTGATATTTCAGAAATGGAAATGTGTGTGCTTTGTCCATATTTGAATTTCTCAAGAATATTCAATTAAAATTTTACTCGACATTTAACTCACGCACTTTCTCCCATTCATATTTATTTTAATGGAGATAATGGGGAGCGGGGGGGAAAGAAAAGACAAGGCATGTCGTCAAGAGGACAATCTATTTAAAGGATTTCAGTGCCAGTGTGTCAATGACCTCCATGGACTCATCGAAACGATTAATAGTCAAGTCTCTGTATCAGTGTATACAGTGTCTGGCTTTTGGTGTGTGTGTGTTTGGGCTGACCAGACTGATAGTATTTCGGCACTGTTTAATGTCCTCCATATGATAAATACTAATGAAAGGGATAATAAATAGAATTTTATCATTACTCTTCCTTCACACACACACTGAGAGAATGGGGAAGGGGAGATACACATCCCTTCACATAATTCACAAAACAAAAGAGCATAACCGTCGTCCTTATACTTTGGGATAATGGGGAGAGATCAGTAGAGACAGGCGAGTTGATTAGAGGGAAAGATTCTCAGAGGACGATTAGTACGAGTAAACAAATTAATGGGATTTTACGAGTCCACATCCAGCCCACTTTCTCCCCACACACACACACACACTCCACACAGACCCCAAATACACACAATATATTTACATACATTAAAATCCATGTGTACATACTGAGTATGTACTCTCTGTGCAGGAGCAGCAGTCTGAAATTCCGGGAGAAAGTGAAGAAAGTGCAGCGTCATGTGTATACAAAGCATGACACACATATAAATACAGGAATGAGCATAAGGAGAATATGTGGGAGTTTAACTCACATTAAAATGGCATCCTTATCGCATGACCTCCTCCTCCTCCTCACACACACTCACAAATGCAAACAGAAGAGGAGAAGAGAAGAGAAAGAGGAGGAGGAGAACGGGAGTTGAAAATGAAAATTAATCCAACCTCGGTTGACATTTTGATTTACGTCTGAATATGAGTTGGCCAACATGGAAATGTATACTTTCCGGAACAGGGCTTCAATTAAAGCTCTGCGCATATGTAATTGAAATGATTTATGAAGAGCGGAGTAGAGAGGATAGAGAGAGGGAGTTAACTCATTTTCTTGTTGTTGTTATTGTCGTCTGACTCTGGACATGGACATTTGATTTATATGTGACAGCTCAATGTTTATCTAGCCCTTCCAATCCCCCTTTCTCCCTCTCTCCCTCCACCTCATTCTTATTCTTGTTCCTCTGTGCTCGCAATTAGAAAATTAGATTAGCCATCAGGATTTGGACAGCCCTTTCTCCGCTCTCTCCCTTTCTCTCATGTTAATGTTATGCAATACGTGTTCATCATACTACATATACAATCTACAACATAGGGGTACACATATCAGGCATGCTGGGCTTTGTTCTAAATTTATTTGAATGTGTGTTTGTGTGTGGATACACTGCAACATTTTTATCACATCAGATTGGCGGTTAATTAAACTCGAGGATTTTGGATTCCAAGAACTACATCAAAAGTTGAATATCCTTCCTCAAGGCTGCTGCTCATGCATTTCCCTTTCTTAATTTAAATCTTCTTGATATCCACAAACACAGGAACGCACAAACCCAAAAGGTACAGTTGTTTAAAGAGAGAGAGAGAGAGAGAAGGGTGGGTTGTGGTTGGATTAAAAGAATTCTTTTAATTATCATTAAATTATGGTCTGAAAATTAGAGACCGCGATAAGATTTTTTGATTAGCTCCAAACCACATGATATATTTAATATCTTCCCCGCCCTTCCCACACATACGTAACACAAACAGCATTGTTCGTCCTTCCTCCACCTCCCACAATTTAAATTATTTATGATTTTCCCAGAAAATTTGAAAGAAAAAGAGAGGGAAAGGGAAAAGGGGTTATCAAAATTTAATTGTATACTCAAAACTGGAACTGTCTCAGTATGCTCGCATGAAAACTTGAGAGGACTATTCATGTGGCTTAAAAATGAAAAAAGTGTATTTATGAGCCTCATATTGTGTTACGGATCTCTCTCTCCTTCGTGTGCTGTCCTCTCCTTCCGGGTACAATTTCCCTGTCTCTGCTCGGAGAAAGTATTGAACACACACTTGCACACACGGAAGGGATTTTGTACAGGGACACACACGTTGAAAAACAATGGGATGAATGCTAGGGGTTGAAAAAAAGGGGTTTATTCTTGATCCCGAAAGCGCGACTTTTTGTCACCTTCGATTCTTAAAAGCGACATTTTTAGAGCTACTAAATCCTATTTCTCTTCTAGAATTACACAATGAATGGATTTTCCCTCTGACACACACGGCTCTCTTCTTTCTCTCTCTCTCTCTCTCAATGCCATATGCCCTTCCAATCCATCCACCCACATCCATCCTTTCTCTCTTGTTTCTTCCTATCACACACAATATGTATGCGTGTGTCTTTTCTTTTTTTTAAAAAAAAATTCGTTTCCTCCGCCTTCTTTCATTTATCATGAAGAATTGTTACCATGAATTTCCTATATACATAAAATATACATGTACATCTCTTCTCACATATTTGAATTCTTTTTTGTTACAAAGGAAAGAGTAGCTTTCCTTTCACCCTCCCGCTTTCTCCTCCTCAGTCCTTATTTCTGACGACACTCCACATTTCCCCACTAAAAGCTTTCCACATTAAAACGCAATTGGGTTATTTAGCCTATTTATTTATTCCTCCATTTCATTTTCTCCATCCAATCTCTCTCCTTTTTTCACACTGTATCCTCAATCTTCATTTTCCTTTCTTCCGAGTTTCCAATGTCTACTGCACTTGCACCCACTTCCTTTTCTAGTTTCCTCCAATATCCAAGAATTGCATTAGCACTGCATCTAACTCTTTTTCAAAAAAATAAAGTTTAATTTTTCTCTTCTTCCTCATGTACGATTAAAAGAACAAGATTTTGTTGAGGATTTTTATAAAAAATATTTTAAATCTGCCCACACCTGTCCGACTCTCACAGGAACACCCACACACACACAATACAATCCGAAATGTACGATGAACACATAATGTTGTATTCTATTTACACAATCCATTTGATCAGAGAAAAATGCTGAAATAAATTCTTCGTTTTTTTATCCTCTGTCCATATAAAGAGGACTAGAAGAAGAGAGAGGGGGAGAGTGGGGAAAGAAAAGTGAGGGAAGGGGTAGATTGGCAAGAGGGGAAAGAGGAGAGAGCGAGGGAGGGTGACTTATTATGGTCTATTTTTCCACGGACTTCACATTTGTCAACTGTCACTTCATTCCAAACGCTAAGATAAGAACGATTTCCTCCAAAGCACACACACATTCAATTATTTCTGTCGCAGTCTCCCTCTCCCTCCTCTCCACGAGTCTCCACACTCTCTTTCTTTTTGGGTGCATCTTCTTTCTGGAGCATCTTCTCGGGAACCGCAATAACTGTCTTATATTCGTATTCCATCTTGTCAATAGGGCCAAAGCGATGGAAAGGCGAGAAGCAAAAGACGGGGAGCACCTTATCCCTCCCTTTGACACCCCCTTCCACACACGCACACACCACCTTCCGTACCCATCTAAAAATGTATACATCCATGTGTGTCCTCATGGACGCACACACTCTTCTACTACATAGCATAAGGGGTCCAGGACTGGAGAAATGAATACATGAAATGAAAGTGGCGAAGGAAAAAAAGACTTTCTTTTTTCATCTGCAAGAGTCTTCATCTGTGTGTGTGTGTATGTGCTTTTTCTCAATTTAGTGCAATGTCATAGTTGAGTGTGTCTGTAGTTATATATGTGTGTGTACGATCTTGAGAAATACTCGAAAAAATTCACACGAAGAAATTTTCCCTTACTTTCTCTCTCTACTTCTTTTATCTTGTCGAAGAAAATTTTTCAAATCATTACATCTTCTCATCTATAGAGGAGAGAAGAGAGAAAGAGAGTGGAGCCAAGAGGAACGTATGCCATATTTAGGTAAGTGTGAGTCAGTTCCATCATTGAACATCATTTGTTTCACTAACCTCATTTTCACTCCTTGCTCCTCATGGAATGTGTCGTGTGTGTGTGTGTGTGTGTGTGTGCGTATCACTTTCTCCTCCAAAACTATTCTTATCTCAATGTGAGAGTGTGTGTGGGTGAGTCGGCTACCTTTTTCTCTCTTTCTCTCTCTCTCTCTACATAATCACATTTGTTTTTTCAGGCTGGTGTAATTTACAAGATTTTTCAAACCCAGGACCAGTCATTTTCCGTCTCTTTGGTTCCCATTTTAAATTTAAATTGAAGTAACTTCCATCTTCCTCTCTTCCTTTTATGTACGCCATATTCTCACTTTCACCAATACACTGTAGCTGTACCACCCACACTTAACATAGAGAGAAAGTAAAGGGAAAAGGCAGATTTTTTCTTTCGGTACATGTTTCCCGACATGTAGGGAAATTACAGTGCTGTGTGTTTGTGAAAAGATGCATTCAAAGTGGATGGCTAAAAATAATGTATTTTTCTGTAAATAATGTTCATTTAAAATTCACAAGAATCTCATTCAGGCCAAGGATTTTTTTCATCAATAAATGAACAATGAAGACCTTCACTCAGGAAAGAAGAAGGAGAAGAGTTTTTATCAGCAGAAGATGCTATATTGGGCAAGATTTATGATTATTCAAAAATGCAAGTGTGCAAATTACGTCTTTCAGGTGACTACAGAGAAATGAATGAAAATCGCAAATTTATTTTTGGATGCAAATTTGTTGGAAATGTAGAACTTTTTGTGAAAAATGAAGTTGGAACTTGAGGAACACTTTGAATCATACATCGTATTTGTAACAAACACCTAAATTGAAACGTAACATTTACAATTTACCTCAATTATTGAAGTTTAACCAAGGGGAATGGGTTTAAGAGATTTTACTATTTTACTAGTCTTCCCTCTTCCTGACTGTATTTTCATTGGGGAAGAAAGTCAATATATGGAGTCAATTGTTAACGATCTGAGTGTTTGAGTGGAGAGACATAAAATAGGATAAGAGGGGTAGTGAGCCGAGTTGAAGACAGTTAATCAGATTTAAATTGAATCAATACCATTTTTGTAGGTAAATGATAGAGAGACTGATTGTAGGGAGGAGAGAAAGGAGGTGGAGGGAAGGGAAACGAATTGAAATCAAAATGAGAATCAAGTGGAAGGGTGTGGGGATAGCTTGAGAGTGTAATGAATTGTAAAAAAGAGTTGAAGGAATTAAGACGAAAGCACACATCCACATCCACACTGATACTCTCCCAGAAAAGGGAGGGATCGTAGCACACAATAGTCTTCATACACACACAACCTATTATATTTAAGTGACAGGGCAGAATGTAGAGAGTAGAAGCAGCTGCCAAAATGGAATAAACCAAGTGTGTGTGCTGAGGAGGGAGGCCATTGAAAGTGGAAGAGAGAGAGAGAGAGAGAGAAAGGGGCTTGTACACAGCCTGAGATTGGGAGGAAAAAAGGAAGAGAGAGAGAGAGAAAGGAGAGGGGAGCACATTTTTATGTTCCCGAGTGTAAAATAATTTTATCCTACTCTCCTCTCTCTCCCTTCTCCTCCCCCATGTCTAGCTCTGCCTTTACCCAAAAAATCAGCATTGGCAGCACTTTCACTTTAACCTTCTTCAGCACTATTATTCATCATGAAGTAGTCTTCCGAGAAATTACAGCTGAGATTTTAGGTTTTTTTCCCTTCCATCCCCTCACGATCCATGCTTACCAGGTATAATGTATGGTACTTTCACACCCGACTTTCTCCACAACATTTGAAACAGTTGGAGAAAATTGCGAGATTATTTTATGTAGATTTTAATTTTTTCTTCATTTGTAATTAATATTTAATACGTACTGGCTAATAAAAAGTTGATTCTAATTTCTAGGATTAGGATTGTACGAGAGTTACAAAAACAATTAAATGGACAGGAATTCATTCGAAATTAGTCCGCGATGTCCTATTTAAATGTCTAATTTGAAAAGAAATGATCTAACTGTTACGTAATTAACCTGCTTGTTTGACTGAGGATTGGACTAGTTTAGCCACAAATAAATTATATCGCATTTAAATGTTTTTACTTTCTCTTAAAATCAATGACTATTTGACAATGGTCAAAAGGTCGAAATGAATGTCCTTCAAACAAAATGTATACTAAAGTCCCTTGTTGAACATATTAATTTATTTGCTAATTACATCCCATATATTAAAATTAAGAATGCAAATCCTTGGTTCATCATAAAATACTGAAGACCGTCCCTTTGAAGACTACACAACAGAATAGAGAAAGTAGCCTCGAACAGTCCGATCCCTCTTTGTTCCCTTGAATTATTAAGGACATCATGATACGAATCGTCACTTTTAATCCCTTGCATTCCATTTCCCTCTGAAAACCGAGTTAGTAGGAGGAGGATTATAAAATATTCATTCTTCCGACAAAGAGGAGAGAGATGGGATGAGATGGGGCATTGTCTAACCTCTGGTCCAATGATCTAATCAAGGAGAACATTGGCAGTTTATGCGTATTCCGTTGAAAGATCTTTCGCGATCCTTATCTCCTCTCCCACTCACACACACACTTCCTTCCTCCCTCCCCCTCCTTCTCTCTCTCTCGCTGACTGTCTGCCTGTTGTGCTGTAAGATGATCCAAGATGAGGAGGGGCATGGGGAAATTGGAAGACGGAAAATGAGAGGAGTAACGAAATGTACACACACAAAGAGAAAGAGAGAGAAAGGACAGGGGAGATAGACAAGGGAAAGAAATATGGTGGCACTAACCTGCGGGTATGGCCTTTCTCTCATCCAATGTTTCGGTGTATGTACTTTGTAAGTATGTGTGTGCTTCGCTTTCTCAATGTGTGGACGAGGGGGGAGGAAAGAGGCGGATGAGGATATGGGAACCACGTGAACCAAGATCAACTCCTTGCCAAGTTTATATATCCGGGGCGAGTCTCCAGTGAAATATACACAGAGGAGAAAAAAGCACTTTGCCTTGATAAGATTTAGAATACCTTACATAACTCCCAACCATTTGCGATGGATGCCCTTGCTAATGGTCTCATAGTGTAAAGGCACACACACACACTTTCTCTCCCTCCTCAGCTCAGAAAGACATACACACTCACAAAGAGAGAATGAGAGACTCGCCGCCTCCACTTTCTCTCTCTCTTTCTCTCTCGTTCCCGTCCGAAGGATGCGAACTGTGCAAGAAAATAAAATATAATGCACAACATATTCCGACGTTCCTAGCTTATTAAGACGACTACCTTCTACATAACGGCAATGCAGACGAAGAAGGTAATTTCTCCTTTTGTTTTCCTCCTCCCTCTCCTCCTCCTCTCCTTCATTACAAAATGCAAAAAAATACTGGGGTAGCAGGTACATGTTCTTGAAGGATACGCTCTGTATTCAACACACACACGTACACAAAAGGAGACTCTTAAATTTCCTTGACAATTCAATATCCAGTTAGTTTTTTTTGAAAAAGAGAAAGGATGACTTTGGAGTACTTTGTAATAAATTGTGAGACCTCCCTTACTTGCTTTCTCTTTTTCTCCTTTCTCCACATTAAATATTCTAGTAAATGGACTGTTGGCCTCCATATTTTGAGAGGGGAACAATTTATTTAACTCTCTCTCTCTCTTCAAGTCGTCGCATCCCCGTGCATGTGTAGTACATAGTGAGTTTCAGAGTGACTACTTGGTATCCTGCAGTTAAGAGAAAGAGAGGGAAAGGATTAATCAAATTTTGGAACTTTAGCTCAAGGAGATATTTTCTAAATGGCGACACACACACACATGATATACAAAGGGAGGACGAGGCGAACAAAAAACAGTGTAATGGAATGTGTGGAAGAAAGAAGATGCGAGATGGTACAAAAAATAGATTACAATGCAAAATATAAATCATTGATCATTGTACTTGCAAAATGGTTTGGGGTAAAAATTCTGTGATTTTTTATCCCAATGCGAAAAAAATTACATTGATTTTTGAATATGCTGGAATTTTCTGGGGGAAAGGGAGGGACCGGATGTAGAGAGTGTATATATACTCATGTGTGCGTGTATATGTGTGTGGAGATGGGATGCAAGAATTTTTGTGTGTCAAGTTTTTTTACCCTCCTTTATCATTGATATAAATCATGAGAAAATGATGCAAATACTTGAGCTGACAAACTAGTTTGTAGATGTGAATTGACAGGAGTGTGGTTTTTATTGTGTGTGTATATGTGTGTGTGTGACTCATTTCTCAATTGCATTTTTACATTGGCCTTGCAAGCGAGCAAAGAAGGGAAAGGAGAAGATCTTAGATTCGCCGAAATTTATGACAGTTTTTGCAATCCTCTTGCTTCGGTTTCCCTCATCCTGCCGTCATCTTTTTATAATGATAAGGATGCACCCACTGACTTTTCCCGGAGTGAGAGAGAAGGAAATGTCATTCCGGGGAATTGTAATTTTATTTAAGATGTGAGTTAACAAAATTAACTGAGATTCTTCGTTTTTTTGAAACTTCATTTTATTCCTCGCATCCATCAACTCGTATCATTTGCACAATTTGCACAATCATAATCAATATGGAGTCAATGTCAATAATAATTACATTTCAGCATTGTGGCATGTTGTAGCACATTGCTTAAAAAATAAAAATGGCCCAATTAATACACAATTTCGGAGAAAAGTGGAAGGAATTTTGAGTGAAAATATTTTTAATGCCTCATAAATAATCTTTTTTTCTCCCTTCTGATAAGTTTTTACGACTCAAAATTCCTCTGGATATCTTACCTTCTGTTTCAATTCCAATTATATTTAGGATCTTTTCATCCTTCAAGCCCCTTCTTCTTCAGCTAATCTTTGCTGTAAAAGTGAGGGGTCATAAAATAGAAATTGAGGAGAAAAAAGTTTTTTTTCTCTTGAAAACCTGATAAGATAAAACAAAAATTTGTAGTTTCCTGTCCTCACTCCCAATCCAAAGTGTTTGACGGGAGGATGGAATATGGATGGATGGATGAGAGAGAGAGAGAGAGGGGTGGAGAGAAGAAAATGAAATCAAAATTGATTTTGGAATGTCTTAGACTTTTATTAAATTATATTCTTAGTTTTTGCCTTCTCCTCTCAAAATGAACACCACACGCGGCAGTCCTCGTACATATTCACGCGATCTACAATATCAAAAGAATGGGAGGAGGAAGAAGAACAAGTAGAGATTTCTGGAAAAAATGAAAAAATGAAGATTCACACATGTACGTACATATATAAGCATTTGGATACACACAAAAAAGAGAGAGAGGGGGGGATATTTTATCTTTTGGATTGAAGGAGGAAACCGAGGTTATAAAAGTGTCACAGGATATACCGAAGGGCTTAGACACATGAAATAGTGAAGATGGCATGCATCATATTCATATTGAAGTGTGTCCTTTACCGTACCACTTCAATTTCAAGCCGGTCCACAATGTTCTCCAGTATTTCTTAATGCATCATCATGTCGAAAAAACTTTCTCAAAATCCTAGCATTTTCTCATGTCATTTTCATTAGAATTTGCAAGGATTCCAAAATTTTACAGAACATTTTAATCAGCTTTCCTTTGTACTTATTAAATTTAGTAAAAGGTGTAATTTTGAAGATATTAATTGGAAGAGGTAACTAATTGAGCCTGTACGGTACACACCGTGGTTGAAATCGACTTTTCTCTTCTGTTCCATCCCTCTCTCTCTCTTGGAATGTACAGAGGGGGGAAAGTTGTGAAAGTCATTGGAGTAATAGAAAAAAGGGTTGGTTAGTGTGTGCATACCTCTGGTTAGTTGACGAAGAGTTTTGGACAGGATGGGTTGTTGCAGCCTTCTTCTTTGTTTCAGAGTAAAGTATCGGAGTAGAGAGTGAGGCCTTGTTGAAGCAATTCCGTTTGGTACTCCCGTCGATCGCATTCAATCAACTTCCTCAGCTTCCCCCGTCTCGTCTTACACAGGGCAATTTGGAAAAGAGAAAGAAAAAAGTGAAAGAGAGAAAACAGTGAAAACATTGAATCCATTTATTCATCTCTCCCTGTGTCTTTTATCTCATTCCCTCTCTAACCCCTTCCTCCACTTCATTCCCTCTTCTTCACTACCATTATATTATATTATATGTGGTAGCGTCGGCGGCGGTCCTGTCTCTCATTTACTCAGAAATTTTCTCTCCTCCCCTCACCACCTTTCATAAGAACCTCACTCTGTGACCCCAAAAAAAAGTAATGACCAATCTATGGATGGATATCTCTTTCTTTCTTCTCTACAGGTCTACAGTCTAAACCTAGTAGTTTGTGAAAACCTAACCTCCATAACCAGGATAGTCGGTCCTTGTGTGTCTATTCAACGCTTTTTAAAAATTGCACTCTTCCCTCTGCCCCTTCTTCTACACTCCACCGCCTTTCTCTCTCTCTCTATCACACTCTCTTTCTCTGGAGACTTGCTAAGGGTAGCTAAATAAAATTTTGGAATTTGCAAAAAAAAACAAATGCAATTTCCTTCCATATATGAACAACATATATATAATTTCACACAAGTTTGTGAATTTCGCACACATTCCACTGAGCAAAGTTCATCCCTCGGATGTGTACAAATAAGTTTGAATAATTAAGCCTAGGAAATCCGGGTTGAGTTCAAATCTATTTACAAAAATATATTCTGTTCTATATTCTATACAAAAAACGTAGCTTAGAATTTAGAGGGGTAGGAAAGGAAAATTACCTATTCAGTACTTTCACTTTTCTGATCAAATTTCCTTTAGGTTGTCAACATTCCTGTCAAAATTCCGTGTGAACATTTTTTGTGACAATTTTGTGTATAAACTATTTTGCAAACATCGCTTCCAAAAATTCGTGGTGGCCTTTTTTACAACAGAATCCCTGTTGATTTTATTGCATACAAATTCCTGTGACATTTCTACAGGCCTACAATAAGTCCCAGTGAAAATTAAAAACTAAATGGAAGTTCGATAAAAATATTCTGGGTTTCTTTCTCCTATTACTGCTGGTAGTAATTTATTTGAAAAAAAACTATTATAATTATTCACGGAAAATCATAGAAGAATCATTGTAAAAAAGAGTTAACGGCCATAATACGAGGTGCAGAGGGTCAGTTTTGAGTAAAAACAATTGATAAAAATATGGGGAATCTGAAAACCACAAGCGCTCAAAAAACTAACACCATTTACTGTATCTACATTAATTAAATGTTAATTGGGAAT
>WJFB01000555.1:0-56432 GCA_009870185.1 Pygmarrhopalites habei
AATATTGTCCAAATTTTTAAACCAATTTTCTAATGATTACGTGATTTCCAAGCAAGGGTGTACTTTACGTTAGTATTTTTCTCAAAAATCATCAATTACAGGGGTTAAATACAATTGGTATTAATTCTTTTCCTCATGAAGGATCTCTTGGGGCATAATGACATAATTTCATGACTCTTACTTGTTTGTAAGTATGTATAATGTAATTGATCAGAGGCAGCCCAAATTTCCCAAAAATTTTATTTCTGTTTTATATGCTTACATTTTTATAGCCTATAATATGTGAGACTTTTCCAGTTTCCCTTTGTTTTGCATTACTAGTTATGTAAGTTAGTATGACACTTGGAAAAATAAAGTAGTACTTAAAATTTCAAGGTAAAGATTTTCCCTCTTTTTATGCTTTACTATTGAACCAGTTTTTGTTCATGAAAATGAGAGTTTTTTCAATCTCATGTTTGAACCAAGCTCGAACGTTTTTCCAGTAAACACATATTATCGATATGTACCATCCATTTGTTAGTGACGGGTGCGAATGTTGGGTCATTAAATGAAAGATGGGTCAAATACGTAGGTACATGAGTGTAATGATTTTCGCTAAGATAAAGGTATTTCGAAGGAAAGATTCGTACCTAAAAATGTAAATGAGTTTGTTTGTAATGCTAATTACCAATGAAATGGTTTGCATTCAGTTTATTTAGCATAATAGACATGGGGGCTCCAAAAATATAATAATTATGCAGGTACTGCAAGTTGAGATTCTATTATAGTAAAGTTGAAGTTGAAGGTGTGTAGTCAACGTCCATTTGAGAGGAGTGGAAGAAGGAATGGGAGTTGATAACTGTAAAAAGTAGAAGGATTTGTGCAACTGAAAGATGACGTCGTGACAGTACATGCGATATGAGAGAGTCGTTCTGTACACGGATGATTGCAAATTCTGTTCCCCTTGACTTGAATTAAGTTCATTACTGCAAGGAATATCATACACACACACTGTCATATTACCTACAACATTACATTCCCTCTCTCAAGTTGCCTCATCCATTCTGTACCTGAACTTTAAAATCAACTTGTACATATCTCCAATATCACATTCTACCACCTCTGTACCTACTACCTAAGTACATTACCATTACGGAATATATGATTGACTGTGGAAATGCAATTGCCAAACTATAATAATTCTACTATTGTTGTTGTATGATCCACCACCCAAAATTTTCATTTCTCTTAAATCATAAATACCTAATTTGGGTTTTCACTACTACTCTACATCCCCACTACAATTTATGTGTACGAGTTATCCTAGTGTAAACAAGATCACAGTGATCACACACACGCACAATATTTTTGAAGGTTTTAATTGTTCTCAAGTGACAACCTAGACAACCTAGCTTACTGTACTTTACAGTCATTCAGTAAAAGTACAAAACGTCTCGTCCTATTGTCATCATGAGTAAATGTTTCTCAAATCATTCAAGTTGAGATCATGAGAGACTTCTAATAATAGTCTTCTTATATTACATCGACAGAATGAGCACACATTGTACAGTTATGTAGTTTGAGGACAGTGCCATTTTTGCAAAAAAAAATTTCCTTGTGGACAAATAATATTCTGCTTTGTTATTTACTTTCAACACTACAGACACGTATACTTATTAGGGCGATTTTTTTGTCTAGTGAGGAAGAGGAATTGAGTCTGTGGAAAGTCTCTACTATACAGAGATGCCGTTTTTTTTGCAAAAAAAACTCGTGTTATTTTGTTGGTGCAATTTGTATAAAGATGCGATTTATGGAACTTTGTAATTTTCTGAGAGAGAGAGAGAGAGAGAGTCTATGTGGTGTGAAATCCTTAAGAAGGGGACAAGTTCAAAGCAAATTTGAAAAAGTAACTGACTACCTACATCGTGTTATGAATGTCAATTAGTCGAACTGATTGCAACCATTGTTTGTCAACAATGCAGTTTGTTGTGATAAGGTCCACACCATGTTGCTCTACACTATTGTTATTAAGTATCTGCACAGTAAGAAAGCAGAGCTTTTGAGATAATGGAATTATAATTATTGATTTCGGGGAGGATGATGACAACGAAACTCGACCAAGTCTTTGGTTGTCGTGTCCTCAAGTCATTTGTACAAAATCATGCCGGCTTTCTGGTCTTCTATTACATAACCTATGTATAATCGTAGCAAGACAAGCGTCTCCTGTACGAGTATCCACTTTACACACCATTTTTACACTGCCCAAAGTACTTGTCTTGGCCGTGTGTGTGAAATATTCGCGGATTGTGAAACTATTGAAGAGAATCTCAGGACAACCCATGTCAATCATTCGATTTGTTTGCTCTCCACTCTTGAAATAAAAGTAATTGATCACGTCCTAAGGTGAACTTAATGGATGTTACGTCAAACTGATTCTTCTAGCATTCAACAAGGAAAAGTGGGCGAGGGATTTTTCCTCATTGTGTAGTCCATTGTTAACAAATATTTCTTTATTAAAAACCCGATGTTAGAGTTAAAAAATTGACAGAACATGAAAAATATGAAGGATAGTACATACTAGTTAGATTCATAACCTCTCGCCGAGAGAGTCTCACCAGAACAAAAACTTGACAAGTTTATAAATGATGTAGATGAGAAGGGATAGGGTCACGGCTTGGTAAACTGTGTTCGACTTCACTGTTGTAACAAATAATATTATTATTGAGTAGGCATTTCATCTTCCTTGTCTTTAATAGGAAATGCTAATATATATTAAGTAGTTGTGACCACTCACCAAAGTCTTTGAAAATTTCATAAAATTTCCTCCGTTTTTCTTTAGGAGTTTTGGCTTGTGCCATTTCAGTGTTCATCCGTTGACTGAATTCATCCAGACTTCTCTTCATCAGTGGAATCTCATTGTCCAGTTTTGATTTGACCTGTTCAAATTAGAAGCGCATTATTCGTAGTGTTATTTGTAGTGTGACACGCCAAATCAAAAAGCAATTTGAAAAATGGATTAAAAATATCTTTTGATTTTTTTTGACCTGTGGGATCTTTTCATTGACGACGGCTCTAGTTTTTTCATAACCTCTGACGACGTCATCACTTTTTCCCAAGGCGATTCTCTTGAGGCCCTCTGCTTGTCTACTGGCAGATTTTTTAGTGTCATCAATAATCCTTTCACCCTTCTCCCCGGCCAACATCCTCACAAAGTGGAACAAAACTTTGAGGACGGCTGCTATAATGTTGAGCAGGAATCTGGCCAACTACATACGATAATAACATGAGTGTACAAATTACTCAACAACTGATGTGCATTATACCTTAGCATTCTTGAGTACACATACGGAAGTCAATAGTCCAAAGATTGACTGCTGAGCATAATTATTTTGTTGAAAGGGAGAATTGGAGGTCAAAGATTGGGAACTCGTCCCAATTCTCTTTCCCTCTCTATTCCCTAAAAAACAAGAAAAAAGGGTCATCTCCAAGTGACACTGTACAATATGTAAAGTCTTCTTAGTATGTATTTATATGATTCATATTAGCCTAGCACTGCTACTAACAATTTGTTAGGATATTCTGAAAGCGGAAGTTTAATTCAAGTTTTTTAAAGGTGATCGAACAGAGGTCAAATGTTTTTTAGAGAGTAACATTACATTATTATATTCTACTTCTGCATGTCTATCACAATCTCAGTTTGTGAGAATGTGCACATTTATTCTGCAATATTGGTCGTCCTCCCATCGTACACAAAGATTGGAATGTTCTATTTACTGTGTTTCTCAAAAATCACTTTCATTTTCTGCTTGTAGAGCTTGTAGAAGAAATAGTGTAAGATGATGATAATAATAACCTGGGTCGTTGAAATCCGATGAAATTGAAAAATTATGACGATGTATGAGGCTATAGTTTTCACCGAATTTATGAGAGATAAACTGTTGCTCCCGTTTCCGTGACATGGGAAACTTGTCCACATTTATGTTCACATCCACATTCTTTCTTACTGGTTGAAGGGAAATGACTGGACGCCTTTTAGACAACTGGTCAGAGAATGGAATGCTGGTATGACGAAGGACCAACTTTTCCATGGTTTTAATAGCAGAACCAACATGACTGAACCGTGCAAACATGGTCAAATATTTAATGACACTGAAAATCCGGTGTTACCCTTCCAGGTAAACTCAATTAGATAACTTTTACTTTCTTTCGGACTACTGACAATGGAAGCCAATTCTTCAAGTACTTGTATAGGCGAAGACTGTTTGTTACACCAAATTTACGAAAAGCTCCACAGCAACTGATGAGTACATAATGCACTAATTTCATTCAATGCAGTAATGTGAAACGAGTAATGTGTGCAGTTAATATGAAACGAGTACAAAGCTGACAAGATGATTGTTTTCCGAACCAAACATAACCATGTATAAATTTTATTAAAACTTTCAATTCAAAGTATACTAATGTAATAATTTGATCACTCTCACTCCTTTTTAAAATCCGTGTGACGGTGTAGATAAAGAGGGTCGTGGGATACTATCGCACCTTACCTTACATTCACATCTTTCATTATTTTACTTGAAAAATTATTATTATTGTGGCAACCTTTTTTTATTCTGTAATACTTCTTATAGAATAATCGAAAGACAGCCGACAATGAACCGTGGAGGTTTCTTGACAATGACCTCTATGCAGTGAACCACTTTGGAATTCCATATATATTAACTCATGTAATTAGTATATGACATGTACCTATTATTTTATAGCTCTCTTATCTCCTCTCAAAATGAAAATCAGAGTTCAAAATAAATAAACGAATCTATAGTTGAGCTCAATTTAACGAAAAAAATTTCTATACTCTCGCCATATGCTCTATAACATTAAATACATGCACACATTCTCACTAAATACCTTAATATTGATTTCCATTGGACATACTCCACTAGAAACTAGTAGAAACAGTAAAATGTTACAACCAAAAATCTACATTTTCATCTTACTACATACATGCAGGTATTTAGAGTTTGCACGGGACATATTTAATAACCAAGCACTAAGTAAAAGTTGTCTTGTAAAAGATTCTCTCGAGTGAATAGCAAAACGAGAATACCTGCATGATACCTGCATGTGCACTCACTACAATAATAGAGACAAATTTGAGGATTGTCAAACCAAAAGCTACATATTATGAACAAAGACCTACAGCCTGTAATTTACAATACACAATATTAATTAACAATAACAGCAATAATACTGCTGTAATAATAAATTGTGTGTGCTACTATACAAATGCTAACCATTGACAGTTTCATAAGCGTACGTAAGTATTCTTAAGTTGTTGTTGTTGTTGTTGTGTGTGTGAGGGAGTTGTATATTGTAGTACAGACCAGAATAATTCATCTTATAGAATCTAAAGAGCCATCAGATCAAGATTATTATTACAATTACACACATATTCCATCAGTGCTCCTAATTCATAAATATACGAAGATTTGACGAATATCTCGTTCTGAGTATGTCATGCCTAGTTCTTTTCTTTGTAGCTCATTCCAGCTGAATCCAATAAAGTGAAGGTGTATATTACACACTGTATAACCTTTTAGGTTAGGTTCAAGCTATTAAGATATTAACACACAAATTTGCAAATGTCTCATGACTGACTGTGGAGAGACGAATAGATAATACAAGAGAATATATGTTTTAGGACCGTTACCTAAGTTATATAATAATAATAGTTCTAATTCAAGTAACATGAGTCAAAACCATTGTACAGTAAAGATGAAATACTCTGGATATGCACATAAACGATAATATAGCATAGCAAAATAACATAATAGAGTTAACTTGAGAATTTAGAAAATGCTGTCAACTAACTATCCAAATGATACAAGATTTAACACTGTATGGGTCATAGTAAATCTCTGGAAATGTTTGAAGTGTATGTTAATCCAGTCCTATCCACCGTGGGAAAGATGACAGTGTAAAAAAATATACCAAAGACATTTTCCCTACTACATTATCATCAATATGCTATCTTATCTTAAATTTACCCAAGCTACTTCTCTCTCCCTCTCTTCCAGGTTGCCCTTACAATAGTCAAATAGTTGTATTATAATTTTTATATGATGAATAGTTTTTGAAGGGCTGAGTCCACAATGGAGTGCCTTTTTTCATCATCATATTTTCTTTTCTAAATCGGACACACTAATACATCGTAAAGATTCTGATTTATAATGGTTAATGGTTTTTTAAAGGTACATGTACGAGTCAAGGTGAACTGGGACGTAAAAAAATGTAACGGCCATAATTAATCCATCGAATCAATTTGAAGTCGGGTCAATTTCTTTATTTCTGTTTCAACTTCTTGGCTTGAGCTTGTTTACGTGTATTCTGATCTACTTCCGGCAGGTCAGACACATCCTTGTCACGACTGACAGTTTTCTTAGTCTTTTTAGGAGACTTGGGCTGGAATGAAGGAGTGCTCGTTCTGAGTCTCTTCACATGGAAGATGGAAAATTGGAAGAGGAGGTATGACTGAAGACCACCAACAAGGGCCAATCCAACAATTCTGCAAAATAACAGATAAAAGTAAATTAACAGACTAATAAAATATGAGTCACAATGATTAGGATTATATTTAAAAAATAATAGTAATGCTAACCTTAAGGCTTGAGTCGCAAATGGCTCGAGGCCAAACCAGAAAGTGAGGACGGCAAAAATGAAGGATAAAAATCGAGCCAAAATGAAAATGACATTGCCAACACGGAATAACCAAGTGGCAGCATATTCCTTCTCAGCAAAGATACACAATTTTCCAAGATTCAGAAGCACTTCTGGGACGAAATGGAGCACCAACAAAATTGTTCCAATTCTTGTCAAACTGTCATCATACGAGAAAAAAAAAGTAGAAGTCGTCATTCGTAAACACGATGAATTATTGTATAAAACAAATCTGAAGAAATATTGCAACCTTCATTTACCTAGTAATATATGCCAGACCGATTAGGGAAAAGTAAATGCCTGTAGAGATGAGCTTATTTGGAATTTCATCTTTTTTCATACGTTGAAAGTAAATTTCCGGGATCCAGTGAAGCCAGTAAGAAAGTTGACACAACATGAAAAACTAAAAGTGTGTAAAATGAAATAATTGTCAAATTATTATCTACTACAATTTTGTTGTACAAACAAATTCCACATAAAACATTGTTTCTAAGTAAAGTCATTCAATTTAAAGTAGTACCTTTAATACAAAATTCATTTCTTCATGAGGAAATCCTTCCCACAATAGAGAAATGTGGCCCAAGTAGTTTTCCCTACATAAAGTGACACCAAATAGATTATTGAATTGCTATTTTTAGTACAGCAAGAGAGAAAATAGTTTAGAGAGATAAAGAATTTTCACCTAAGGATAATGTTGCTTCCCCAGAAAGCTGTGATCAAGGCGAATGCCAAGAGTTGTCCAGCATCATTAAATTTAGAATGACGAATCTTACTCAAGTGGAGCTTCTTTGTGATCTTGTCCAGAACATACTCTTGGACGAGGGCATGGAGAACAATGGCTATCAGAGTGTAGAAAAAAACAACACAACTGTCTTTCCATCCAGCTGTGTAATGAGTTTCCTCTTCATACTGAAGTTGTGGAGGAAGTGATTCATTCCTGGTCGTATTATGATGAAGGGTGATGAACAAAGTGGCCAATGGTGAAGTCACCTGAAACAAGACAAAAGAAATTTTGTCCAAAAGTAGAATGACAGAAGTTGACATTTGCATACATAATGAGCATATTTACGTCAACTTGACATACGGGGAAAGACTTTTCATTGAAACCTCCTTTAGAATATGGGACAATAAAAGAATGCAAAAATTCCAACAAATCCATACATGTCAAATAACTGTAATTCTGACCTGAAAGACAAGACCGAGAACGAAGACCATGGCCAAACAAGCAACAATGTCGGCATGATTCTGAATGACAAATTCATGACTCAACATTGGAGGATTCTTGTTTCCGGCTCTTCTTGGATTTTTTACTGCCATCGTGGGTAATTACAAACGGTAACTACTAGTGTAATTTCCGGGTCAAAACAAACCGAAACAGGTCAATATGTTTTTTGACTCTCACACTCTGGCAAAAGAAATTCTTTCAATGTTTGGTGAGGTTGGCGTGGAATACGAAAAATATTTTCTCTATGAAATAAAATCTTTCAACATGGATGAATTTTTTTGATTTAATAAAATTATTCTTTATTAAGTACTCTTGGATGCTTTGCTTCAATTAATTATTTATTTAAGATATAAGAGTATCCAAAGATGAAAAAGTTTGGAAAGTACAAATGCCACTGGAATTAACAAAATAAATTGTTTTTGAATCACATTATCATACTACAATAATGCACAGTATTGTAGTAAATTGGTCAGAAATGGACATTATTCAAGTACATAATCATGGTACTCTTAATTTGAAATTTTATCAAATTCTCTGCTATATACTCTAAGTACTACATAGTACAAAATTCGTCTTCCTGTTGTAATTTCAACATTGAGCTACTACATATCCAAAGTACTTAAGTACATAATTTGGAATTCTTGGCTTACACCTTCCTATTTCATAATCAAAATAAACAAATCTTATTATAAATATTTTGTATTGGCAGTAAAAGCGTATGATTTCAAAAGTCCTGACATGTTCAATGTCAGTAGTAGTAGGAATTCAATGTGTGTGTGTGTTTAATTGACCTTTCAAATAATTTTTGGAAAGGTTCAATTGAGAAATTGAGCGATTTTTATTTGAGAACATTATATATATCATTCTTTGAAAGCTCTTCCGAGATGCAAAGTTAAACTTTTTTTCAATACCATTGTTACAAGTCACAAAAAAAAGATAACACATTGACTCACAAAAAATGACACTCCAGAAACGCATCCTCCTTTCTCTCTCTGATTTTTTGAAACCATAATTTTGACATTTACTATTTCTATATACTTGTAATAACATATATATTATTTATTATATTTAACATTTATTCGCATAACATAATTAACTCTTTCCTACCGCTGACTTTCTTGTGTCCCATAAAATTTGCGAAAATTCATAATTTGTTTCATGTAAATACCTAGATAAACCGTGTTGCACTTGGAGTTGATTACTTACTTTTTCACAATTCACTTATTAGCCTACATAATACATTATAAATATAATTAGGTACTTTTTATATGAACGATTGATTACAATGTTTTTTTTATATATCATTTTTATATATTATTTTAAATTAAATATAATATCTCTAAGTTTCTTGTTACTTTTGTTTCATAAAAAAATGATTAAATATGATTTTAATAAGACTGATCATGTTGATTTCCACTTTCAACATAAAAAATATCCTCATTTAAATAACTATACTGTTGCTGCCCTTTCATTACCTTTCAATAGCGATTATATTAAAATAAATATATATTTCTGTATATATAATGTGTGTGTGTGTATAATCTAAATTTACTCTGATACTGCCTCAAATTCTTTAAGCAAATTTCTGGAGGTCGGACTCCCGGTAGGCCTTATTTCACCCTCATTACCTTGTCGACTACCTCTTCCACTACGAAGTCGACTAGAAAATTAAATACACAATTTTATTAGGGAAATGTTGTAGGACAAGTATAAATCTGAATTTTAAAAACAAACAGACAAATACAAAACTTACCCTCCAGAAATAGTTTTTGAATGAGATATTGGAGTTGATGCAAATATGGGTGTTGCAGTTCTACTTGTTTGCGGAATGTCGTCATCAACTAAGAACAAAATTAAAACAAATGATTATGCATTTTAACACTAAAAGTCTAGAGAGTGGAGACTACACTGTCGATTATTTTAAAAAGTACACAACAAATTGAATACACAGGTTCTAGAAATTCATAATACATATCAGATAGTAAATGTCTATAACAATAATTTCTTACTGTCAGAAAAGGATGTATCGTTTAGCAAAAGATCTGGCACATTTCTTTCAACGAGATAAGGCTCTGGGGTTGATCGAAATTCTGTATGCGAAGCACCAATATCTCTATTTCTATTCTTACTTGAAAAGAAAATTATTGATGTCAAAAAACAAAGGAATGCATTCCAAATTCTTGTAAATGCACTTAATCTTCTTCTCATCGATGCACTCCACAGAGTCCAATGTCGACGCCAACATCTTCTCCTTACTTCGGGTAACTTGAAAATATCATCAATTTCTGGTCGATTTTCCACATCAGGCTCCAACATCAATTTCAGCACCCTTCTGAGTGATTCAGGGACCCCTGGAAATAATACATTATATATATGATAATTTTTTATGCCATCAAAGAATAAAAAGTAATAACATTATTTTGTATTATCAACTTTACACTTATCGCAGGGGTCTGGAAATTCTCCACCTCCACGAAGCTGATGCCACAGATCTCCACCCTTAGGGAGATCAACATGACATGCAACTTCTAGGATGGTTAATCCCAAACTGAACACATCTGCTTTCGTGGACACGAGACCCTGAATAACTTCAGGAGCTAAATATCGACTGTCGCTAAAAACAAGAATAGAACACAGAAAGTTATTAATACATTCACAGTCTTAATTTACATTAAATTACAACCATTAGAGTCACAAAATAATTGAAGAAAAATTTACCCATCACAAAATTCTGTCAAATCATTCTGTTTTAGGGGAAGAAGAAAAAAACAAAAATTGGTTTTTAAAATTAAGAAAACTCTGAAGAATAAATATTATAATGATAAAATTCTAAATTAGTTATACCTTTTCTTCGAGGGACACAACAATACCAAAATCGCCCAATTTGTACACAGGAGGAATATCCATGGTCAGAAAGACATTGTCAGGTTTCACATCCATGTGAACTATATATAGAGGAGAGGAGAAATTTTTATTAATTAATTATTAGTTGGAGCAAATTAAAAATTGTGAAAATAAATCACCTACCTAGACGATTTTTGTGTAAATGTTGTAATGCGTACAACATGTCAATGAGAACATTCCATGTTTCTGTCTCGGAATAATCTTTATTATTTTGCGATTCTTCAATGTCTTGATTGAGAGATTTCAGACATAATTCCATCTGAAGATAAAGATGACCTTCCTCTTCCCAAGCTCTTTCCAGTTCGACTAAATGGACATTTGTAGGAATATTGACAACACGTTGGACTTCCCTCAGTTGACGAGACCTGTCACCCTCCCCAGCATAAGTTTTTCTAGATTTTTTGATGGCAAACTCTTTCCCATCCAGACGAGATTTGACACGAAACACATCACCAAAAGACCCAAACCCCAACCTTTCTTGAATCTCAAAAAATTGACGAAAAAATGTTTGTGAATTTCCATTTCCACTACTTGTCGTCAAAAGGTGAAAAGAATTGTCCAGGTCAAAAAAATCATTGTTTCTGGAATGAATTAGACGAGTTTGTGTGGGAGCTGAGCGAATTTGATGTGGTCTTGGTGCTGGAGGAACATAGCGAAGATTTCGTCTGTCTCTGTCCTTTTTTGAGGATAAAGATTGTGGTTCAGGGAAAAAAGTTGGTAAATGATTCTGACTGAGGGCTGACATTGGACACAAAAAAACACACAAATAAATTCACAGACACTAGCTAACAATTAAAAATTCACAAATCTAAACTGCTTACGTAACATCTCTCCTCAATCTCAATTAATTAATTATATTTTTTCAAAGAGAGTTACTGTGTACTAAGGTTTTTTTTTATGCAGCTATATGTTTGAAGGCTTAGAGCGGGAAAGATTCAAACAAGGACGCTGTCACGCTGAACGTTTTCCTATTGTGGTGAGGAGGCCCATCATATTCATTAATTAAATCCTTTTTTTGGTCAATATCCTAGTCTCCCACTCAGCCGAACACACACAAACACAACATGTAAAACTCAAGTGCTCACAAAAATGTGTCAAAGATATCCTGGAAATGAGAATCAACAACAAATGCAATATTTAATCTTACGGTCTTACAAGGATGTACAAAAAGTGTTAATACATAATTTAATTAGCCGAGTGGAAATCACCCTACTAGTCTACGAAGGAATTGAGGGCCTGCTCCTTGAGCACGATGCCCAGGGAATTTGCGTTGTTGCTGTTGTGGTCCTCCGAAACGAGAAAGAAATCTTTGAAAGGGACGAAATTGTTGTTGTTGATTATTGTTAGGTAAGGCTAAAGCTGAATTATTCTGTTGGAATGGATATTTATTTGGATATTTCAGTGTCCTCGCCTTCTCCATTTCTCTCCAGAAACAAATCAATTTGTTAATCATGGCAGCCTCCTGACCAACTGCGAAGCCATTTCGAACGGCTCTTCTTACTAAAGGATTAGTCACTTTTCTCAATAATTGAAGATATGATCGATCCAGGATGATGAGAACATCAACACCATAAGTGGATGTAGACGTTGTGGGTATATTTGGATTTACTGGTAAACCAACATTTTCCCAACAATCACACTGTATGATGGACACGCATCTTTGAGTCGTTGGATTAAAGTAAGAGTTGGTGGGACACAGGAAAAGTTGTCTTCCTCCTCCAGAACAACTGTAGTAGAACCTGGGGTCACGTACCCCAAATTTTCCATCCCTTCGACATGGGTTCAGAATCCAAGGGATCACATTCACATTCGCTGCCAGTCCATCTTGGGAAACACTGACGTTTTCTTTAATTTGATGTCCAGCCCACAAATATTTATCCAGTCTAAGATGTCCTAGATAATTGTGACTGTAAGGAGCCACACAAAAGCCCACATGATCAGTGTAGAACAATCCTTCTGGACATTGGAATAAAGTTTGTTCATATTCATCATCTTCTTCGTCTTCTGCATCTGCCTCCGTACCTTCATCCTCTTCCTCATCTGCTGGAATTCCTGTGGCGGACACCCTTCTCGATCGACAAGTGTAGTAGAATCGATAGTCTGGACTGCTGAATGAGCCGGAACTGGAACAGGGAGCCAAGTGAATCGGGAATGATTCAATGTTGATCGGGACTCTAGTGCCATAAACAATTCGAGGATTTTGAATGGGAAGAACAGAACCAACAATAGGCCTTGCAATTATATTCACCAGATTCCCATTTGCTGTACCTTGCTGTAGAGCCTCAAGTATTTGAGACCCTTGAAGTCTCAAACGCACTTCACTTCCCAAATCAACATCAATTTTGTAACTATTTGCAGCTAAGATATTTTCATGGAGGAAACTGGGGACACAGTGACCAACTTTTGGACTGAAGGAAAAGCCAGAATGACAAATGAAAAGTTGACAGGATAAATCATCACCCTGACCAATTTTTCTAGTAATGTAGTAATAACGATCATCTGTCAAGGGGAATTTCCCTTCTCTTGATGAGGTTGGAACATGGAATGGCACGGACCCAATGGACACGGCAATCCCTGACCTCAAATCCATTCTGTCTCCAATCAGCCAGTGAGTACGGACGCCGAGCCAACGGAATACATACTGAAATGACAAAACAAGAATAATTTCAGAACCATTTCAGATTTCTTCATAAAATGTAATAAAATGTACTCACATCTCGGCCAAGGAACGCTGAGGCCTTTGTACAAGTTCGGTAAATGGAATTGTAAAAAAGTCCCACTGGACATTGGTGCAATTTGGAGGTGATGACGAGAGGTGCGTTAGCCCGAGACTCACAAGTAAAATAATATCGATAGTCAGGGTATTCGAAAATCCCTGTGGTCGTGCACTCAGGGAGCATGAACATGGGGGAGGCTCTGCTGACTGGAATTCCAGGAGTTGGGACACTGGGCTCATCTGGTTTTGTTTGTAATTCAAACCCGGAAATACATTTGAGTCTACGTTGACAAAAGTAGTAGCTCGTGGGACATCTTTGCAGAATTCCAGGCACACCTGGTCGACTGCAGGACAAGTAAAAACGATTTTCGTTGCCAAATGGATGAGAACCAACTCCAGGACAAATGTTGGACAGACCAGGGAAATCGGAAAAGGCAGCTGTGGTGCCTATTCCTGGACGACTAAATGGTTGTTTGGAGCTTGGCCCAACATGGAGTCCAAGGTCATCCCGGAGTAAATGCACAAAGGAAGCATGAACACAAAGTCCGACTCGGGCACTGTACACGTAATTCGGTCCACACTGTCTCAGTACTGGAATCAAACTTCCGGGCGCATTACTAACACATTCCATGTAAATTGAACGATCCACTGTCGGGTAGTGACCAACTTGTAAACACCCTGCAGGCGGAATGATCAAGTTTGACTTGGGTTTAGTGGGAACTCCTTGTACTAATCCTTGGATCGCAGCGACTGAGGTCACATGACTGTACTCTTCAAAAGCAGTGTCACTGGAGAAGTCCTCACCCCACACGGTGGTTGTTGTTGTTGTGATGATGTCATAAACTACTGTTGTCATGAACGTTTGAAAGCTGGAAAAGAATGAGGAGCTGGAGATTGTCTCGGAAACTTCACTCGCGGACTGTAATGCTTGTTGAGAGAGTTGTGAACCAGCTTGGGACAAAGACTGAGCCCCTCCAACGACACCAGCCACAGTTTGACTACCAGCAGCGGAAGCACCCTGTACTAGGGATTGACCCGCTGACTGAAGACCTTTCGCTAGCCCACTCACCAGGGAGAGTCCTCCTGATGCAATCTTGGATAGCCCTCCCTGAGCCCCCTGGGACAATGATCTCCCTTCTGACTGCACTTGAGATTGACTTGACCCCATCTGTCTGTTTGCTTGACTCTCTGACAAAATTTGTCCACTGGTTTGACCTTGTGATATCACTCGTCCTCCTGCTTGACCTTGAGACGATATTTGTGACAAAACTCCTCCTCCAGATTGACCTTGTGATATTGTTCTCCCTCCTGCTTGACCCTGAGACGATATTTGTGACACAACTCCTCCTCTAGCTTGACCTTGTGACATCGCTCGTCCCCCTGCTTGACCCTGCGATAATGACAATATTTGCGATATCATTCCTCCTCTGGCCTGACCTTGTGATACTGCTCGTCCTCCTGCTTGACCTTGTGATATTGTTCTCCCTCCTGCCTGACCCTGAGACAATACTTGTGATATCACTCTCCCTCCTGCCTGACCTTGCGATATCGTTTGTCCTCCTGCTTGACTTTGCGCAACAGCCTGCCCACCAGCTTGGCCTTGCGATGAAATATGCCTATTTGTTTGAGTTTGAGATTGGCCAGCTCCAGTTAGTTGAGATTGTGAAGATGTAAGGCCCTGTAAGATTGCTGACTGGCCTCCACGAGACCCAAGAAGTTGATTAAAGCCCCCATTTTGTAACTGACTTGTTGTTTTGCCTGCAAGAACCCCTCCATTTACGCTTCGTCCTCCAGCTTGCACTGCGGATATACGGTTTCCAAAATTCCCCAGTTGTGAACTTGTCTGCCCAGTACGACCTCTTAAGGACTGCCCCAATTGCCCTTGACGCAAAGCGTTTACTTGAGATTGTCCTATTTGTTGGCCCAACTGACTTCCTCTCCCCTGAGCTTGTGCCAACCGTCCATCTACTCTTACATTTTGACCAAATCCAATATTCTGTGCTAATGATTGACCCCTAGTCTGACCTTGATTATTCAGTGACAGGGAATTACCACTTCGCTGACCAAACCGACTAACTCCCCCTACTCGTGACAATGATCCCGCTTGGCCAGGACGTTGTCCAAGACCCCCTTGAAATCCGGCTCTACCAATCACATTTGATTGACCAATTCCACTTCGTTGTCCAATTTGACCAATTCGCCCTCTACTTTGACCCCACGCTTGAGACTGGCCTTGATTTCTGCCTAAAGCACCCAACCTTTGCTGACCAAACCCTCCTTGGTATTGTCCAACACCAAGAGATTCTCCAGCTCTACGCCCGAACTGGCCCATATTTCCCCTAGCCAGGACATTTCCAGCATTTCCATAACCAAGAGCTCCGGATTGTCCTGCTAGTCTGGTTTGTTGGTTTTGGTTACCAAGCGTATTTCGAAGACCTTGCGATTGTTGCAAATTACCGTTTCTCCGACCGAAATTGCTCAGGCTTCCTTGATTTTGTCTCAAGGCACCAGCCCTTCCAAATGCATTTAGTTGAGCTTGGCCATTCCTCTGCCCAAATTGATTATTACCCGATCCCTGAGACTGACCTACGTTTCCTCCCTGAACCCCTTGCTGATTGAACAGACCCCGATTTTGACCTCCAAATCGTTGCCATTGAGACTGACCAGCTCGTTGGCCATATTGGCCAAGTCGACCTTGGTTTTGACGCCATGTTTGTGACTGGCCTAGATTTCTACCATTTGCATTCAAATTCTGACCTTGCAATTGTTGCTGGTTAAGCAACCCTCGATTCTGACCCACTCCAAGTCGTTGCAGCTGAGACACACCATTCCTTTGACCAAATTGGCCAAGACGACCTTGGGATTGACCCCGTCCTTGAGACTGGCCAAAACTTCTACCAATTCCATTCAAGTTTTGACCTTGAAATTGTTGCTGGTTAAGCAACCCTCGATTTTGACCGGATCCAAAACCTTGCAGCTGAGATACACCATTCCTTTGACCAAATTGCCCAAGTCTTCGTTGATTTTGACCCCATGCTTGTGACTGTCCGAGATTTCTACCTATTCGATTCAAATTTTGACCTTGAAATTGTTTCTGGTTAAGCAACCCTTGATTCTGACCCGCTCCAAATCGTTGCAATTGAGACTGACCAGCTCGTTGACCATATTGGCCAAGTCTTCCTAGATTTTGAAGACGTGCTTGTGACTGGCCTAGATTTCTACCATTTGCATTCAAATTTTGACCTTGCAACTGTTGCTGGTTAAGCAATCCTCGATTTTGACCGGATCCAAAACCCTGCAGCTGAGTTGCACCGCTCCTCTGACCAAACTGTCCCAGTCTACCTTGGTTTTGTCTCCATGACTGTCCAAGATTTCTACCATTTCCATTTAAATTCTGACCCTGAAATTGTTGCTGGTTAAGCAATCCTTGATTTTGACCCACTCCAAGCCGTTGCAGCTGAGACACACCATTCCGTTGACCAAATTGGCCAAGTCTTCCTTGATTTTGTCCCCATGTTTGTGACTGGCCTAGATTTCTACCATTTGCGTTCACATTTTGACCTTGCAATTGTTGCTGATTCAGTAATCTCTGACCCGCGCCGTAACCTTGTAAACGAGTTAAGGTATTCCTCTGACCAAATTGCCCAAGTTGACCTTGATTCTGTCCCAAGATCCTGAACTGACCCTGGTTCCGACCAACCTGATTCATTGTGCCCAGTGTACGCCCAAAAGATTGTGTCTGCCCGTTTCCTCTGCCTGCTATGAGAGCCTGGGATTGTTGATCACCACCAGCTGACTGTTGTCCTATGTACCTATCGAATACGCCATTTCTATTTGCCAAAGATCGCGACTGTCCAAATCTTCGTTGATTTTGAACCAATTGACCATTAGCTGCCCCTGTCAAATGTCAATTCAACTTAATATGCAATCAATGAAGTAATCTATACGTATACCAGTGAAAGAACTAAATTTACCAGCTCCAATTTGACCTCCAAATCCAGTTTGACCAACACCAAGACTTCCAGAAGAAACCCCATTGACTAGTTGAGCTCCAGATGTACCACTTCCAATGACTTGACGTCCATTTACCGAACTTAATCCTCCATTAAATTGATTGGAACCAGCTTGTGCGTTCAAACCTCCAGCCACGACTCCTACTTTGCTGGAAATTCCTCCTGAAGCAGAAGCTTGACTTCCAAGAGATTGAGCACTCTGTGCACCTCCACTTGCCTTCCTGACAATTACCTGACCACTCGACCCAGACTGACTTCCGGCATTAAGTTCCTTTTGTACCTGAGACCCAGTAGACATACTTTGAACATTTTTATTTGCAGCTACAACGTCATCAGCGACCTCAACTTTGTTACCGAAAGAGTCAACGATGTATGTTTTGACTTTGGTGAGTGTCGTCGTCACTGTTTGAGTCTTTTTCCCCCCCCGCTGAACTTGAGACTTGGAGGACAAGGATCGGCTACCACTTTGGGCACTAGAAATCACCTGAGATTGTCCACCTTGCTGACCGGAGGATGCCTCACTGTCCGCTTTGGATTGAGATTGGGCACCATTTTGGTCAAGAGCACTCTGGGCTAATGCTTGACTACCTTGCACTTGACCTTCTCCACCACTAGCAGCCGCTGCTAAATTGGCTTGAGAATACCCACCACTCTGACCGAATTGACCGACTCTTCCTCCATTCTGGGCAAAGTTGGCTTGATTTTGCAATCCTCTTTGAAACCCCCCTGCCCCTAAGGTTTGTGATTGAGAAGTACCACTTCGCTGACCAAATTGGTTGATTTTTCCTTGAACCTGTGACACAGACTTCACTTGACCAGAATTTCGACCAAAAGCTCCCCCCTGGGTTGCTGATTGTCCAGAACTTAATGCCTGTTCAAGTTGAGCTTGACTGGCAAGGGATTGTCCAGCAATTCCTTGTTGAGCAAGTTGTTGGGCTGTACTCCCTTGAATCCCTGAACCCTGCTGTACTGCTGAACTACTGAAAAATATCAAACTGTTGGTGAATGCAAATTCATAATAAAGTGGAGGGTAAGTAAAATAGGGGAAATTATTTTTTAAAAAAACATCGAAATGAGATTAATCCAAACAAGCTTCATCAAGCAAAAGAATAATTTATTTCAGTGCAGAGTCCCCCACAAAGAAACACCTTCTGAACAATCTTTTACTTATACACTCAAGTTTTGTTGAAAAGCCAAGAAAATTTGAATACGTATTTCAGAATTTTGATGATTTTGTTGAGAATTCTCATTCATATTGTTTCTACTTCCACCTTGTTCTCCTACTGTGTGTGAGCTAAACTACTGTATGTACTAATTTGGAATGATGAATTTACCCCAAAATGTTGTTTGAGGCAGTTCTGTGTTTGCTGTGTCCTCCTCTGAGTCCAAAATTTTCCACGTCTCCTCCACTTCCGGCCCCAACAACATTTGCACCACTACTGCACTGTGTACAATCAGGAGGAGGAATACATTTCCTTGCATCCGCCAAAGAATGCATTTCCGTCGGACAAATATTGACTTGTTGGAAATATCCTCCCGATTCTTTTTTGATACACCGTAAATAGTAGTTGGCATTTCCCTGGATTAAAACGATCCCCTCTTGTTGACAGGGAGCCACAGCAATTCGCACAATTCCTTCTTCTCCAGGGCCGAGTCCTCTTCGTCCAAACCGACCATTTCCGTTCACATTCCTTTTGACTCGACTCCTAAATTTGTTAAATGTGTAATTAATCAAAATTAAGTGAGAGGATGATTAGGAGGAGGGGCGTCATTAACAGTCATCTTCTAGACTTGCCAACTATGTAAAATTAAACCTACTGGTCTGGAATTGGGTCTGCATGACGACGTTGCCTGTCCTCACTAATAGACACCCCATACTCTTCTCTCAAGAATTCTGGAAATCCTATCTGAAAATCATTTTCGATTTTCTCGACAGTGCCTGAACTGCATGTGGTGAGTATTTGATTCTGTGCAAAATGGAAGAGAATATTCTTTCAACTATTTGTACTCACTAAATTATTCAGTGATATTCGACACAGTATACAAAATATTTGATTGTTGAAGAAAGAGTGTTACCGCAGTGCTGAAGATAAATGCGAGGAGAAGAAAGTGACCAGGGATCCCGGTCATTGTAACTGAATGAAAATTTCAGTCACTTGAATCAGAAATGAACAAAATTTTAGTTCAAATCCTGACAAATTACGAGCTGGGAAAAATAAAATATAGATTCGTCACTATAATAATGTCACATATGACCAACAATGGGAAATAAAAATTGTCTACATTTATCGTTAAAATGAATGGTAATAACTGACAAGCTAATGCACAGTCAAAACGTCATCATGTTGTTCATACGTAATACAATGTATACACATGTTCACAAGAATTGTTTCTAGGATTAAGATATCCAAGGGACATGCATGTGCAGTTGACTTTGAAATTACAAGAGTTCTTCCAGTATTTAAATTGTCTTGATTGTTGCAATCAGTTATGCTTCCCCTTGTAACACAAGAAGCTTCTGTGGTATGTACCATTACATATGATTGTTGCCTTTTATTGCAATTTTTAACAGAAACCACCACGTGGCTACGAGGTCAACAATGTGCTATGCCTTATACTTCCTACAAAATTTCGTTTCATTGTAGTACTCCTAACTCGGTGTAAGCACTCGGTGTGGTGAAAGTAGACTCCGTAATGTTATTCAGATGATGGTTCTGGGAAATAAAAACCAGACAAAGTCTGACATGAAATGAGATGCTGAGGAAGATGCAAAAGGGTTTCATTCTGTAGTACATTTGTGCAAGACGACGTGGTGTGGTGTTACAATCAATTAAAAATCCTATATTTATTTATTGTACTCTTAAAAATGCAGTGGAATAATGAGTGTGATGTTTGCAAAAAAACAATTGATTGTACAGTGTAAGTTTACACAATTCAATAGACAAACGTACACAGCCTCAAAATGTCTCATCGATATATTTTTTGACAACTCTGGAGAAACTAACAAAACAACAGGAGGATTACATCAATGATATTCGTGGAAATGAAAATTGTGTAGTCTATAAACATTGAATCGAAAACAGTGCTCAATGTCAACACTAACAAAAAAATAAATACAATTTGTTAGTATGAAATTGACCTTCAAATCATTATTTTATGCTGAGGAAAAAATTGTATCAATATAATAATTGTAAATAAATACCCCAGGGTATAATTTGTAGAACCTCTATAAGACTAGTTTTGATAATGGAATGTTTGACACTCACACACACATACTTTGTGTCACGCTAGTTGTTCTTTTTCACTTCTGTCACGAGTTCAGGTTGATACGGAGTCTTCTTCTTGAGAGTGTCATCCACATTTTTATCCTCAAAATCCATATTCATTACAAGAAAATACAACTCTGCCGCACCCACGATTAGTGCAAAAACAATGCCCAACAACAGCTTCACAGCCAATTCGAAGGAGAAGCCAATAAAAACTTCTAATCCCATAAAACCAAAGAGAAAAGCAGCTCCAACAGTCACAATAAACTGGAAGACAGCGATTAATCCGGTATTCATCTTTTTGACTATGAAATCAACAAAAGACATGGAATTATTAGTTTCTGTAATATTTAAATGAAATAACCTAACCTAACCTAACCTTTAGTGTCCTTATTGGAAACCAGTCATCATATGTACTGTAATGCCTGACACTTGAATAAAGTCTAAACTAAACTAAACTAAATAAATATTCTAATGTTCAATATAAAAATTACTCACGTTCAGTTCCAATTGAATCCTCTGGATTGTAACGACTACCCAGGTTGACATTTTTTGTCATTCGGCGATAGTCTTGCTCTGCTAGCTGATTTCGTAGTCTGTTAACTCTCTTCTCTAGTTCTGGATCCCGTTCCGGTATCTCAAGTTTGGGTAGCAAAATTTGTGAATCGCTCATTAAACTAATAAGGCTAAAATCACTTGGCTTTGTACCAGCCTTTTTCTCTTCCCTGATCGCAGCTAATATGGACTTGACTTGGGGAACGGTTAAAACATCTGGTACTTTTGAGAAGAGATCTTTTCGAGTTTTAAGATAATCAGTCATTTTCCTGCCAACTTTTATCTTTACACTAGGATCAACAATTCTCCCTAACTTGGATCGATCGTGATCCGGATTGACCACAATGGAAGCCATGACTTGAAGTTGCTAACAAAAATACAAATATATAGTACACTATCTTGGGAATATATAACTACTTTGTGAGTGCTGGTCCAGGTATTGAGGGAATATTTGGACTGCCTGATTTTAAAAATTTAGCTTCGGCTTTTCGATACAATTCCCTAACTTCAGCTTCTTTCACTTTGTACGAATTATCAATACGAATGCACTTGTTGGTCATCTGTAAAACAGACATAAAAAGATTAGTTTATCCTATACATTTTATTATAAGTGAAATAATAATTATCTACACAAGATTAAATAAGATTGTAAGTACTTATAGTACGTAAACAACACAATATAATTGTATTATATAGACAAGTAATAATTATTTATTTACTTACTTCATGAACAAAGGCATCCCATTCAGCTGCTCGTTCGGATTTCCTTACATTTAACTTTGCAGCAAAAGATTGATCTGCCGTGTCAGCCTTTTTCAAAAGTTTGTTAGAAATAGACTCTGCAACTTGTAATTCTGCTGCAAGTTTTGGTAAATGAATATCTGCCAAAGAGAAAAGTACATTACATTTACTCGGAAATGAAAAAATTAAATATAATGTCAAACACAAACAGGTGTTGAAATTTTTGACATTACCTGCCAATGATTTTGATTTTGGAAGGTCAGTATCCTTTAGCTCCGTGACTTTCTCAAGTATTCGAAACAAATGGTCAACTTCACGATCTTTTCTCGTTTCCTATGTAAGTATTTTATTTAGAACAAAAGGAATTACATCATCACCATTAATAAATACAACAGGTAGTGTAATGTAGTTAAAATTCAGTTACACAAGTACTTGAATATATATATATTTTTGTTTACCTCAAATTCTCGGACAAAATATTCAATCTCTTTCCTCAAAATGGGCTTGTGATCGAAAATATTTGAGTAAATAGAAGAAATAGATGCATTGACGTCTGAAAACAAACAGGTGTGTTAGTCTGAAACTTCATGTAAGAACAAGAATTGAACAATCTGATAATTAAAAATTGTGTGTACCTTTTAGTGCTCCTTCGCTCATGTCCTTGCCATGAAACTCAAAGGTCACCGTGTCATTCGATTACAGAAAAGTGACCAAAAATTGACTCTGATTCAATCTGATTCAGCAAAGATTCGATTTTTTCCTAGTGCATAGAGCAGCATTTCTATGAATTCTAAGTGCCGCAGCTCAAAAGTTTTATTGTGCATGGAAAATTAAGTTAATTTCAATTAACTACTGACATACTTTTGGAGTCTACACTGTGCACAATGCAATCTTCTCAATTTTTTTTGGATCGTCTCAAGGCCAATGCAATCTTTGATCAATTTCGGAAGGACTGTATTGCAGATGTGGACACAAAGGTATGGACAAATTTTACATTAATGTAATTTCTTAGGTATTTATTAAAAATCTGAATTGTATTCTATTTGGTATTGTTATATTTTGAGTAATTCAGTTGACTTATGAGACACGATGATAGTGAGAGTGTTATGTTTACATGTAGTTTTGTGGTCACTCAATTTCAGCCGGCGTACATCAATTTACATTCGAGTGTGAACAAATCGGTGTCTAACTACCTGGAACGAATTAACTGGTCATCAAAATTAGTCCGAATTAGTGTCCGAGATGGAATGAGAAAGCATATTGTAGGGTAAGTATTTGATCATTCACCAGAAAACATGACAAACCTTTGAGTAGTAGTAGCAGTTGAAAAGGATTTATTGTGTTTTGTCTCTGCAGGTCTTCCTACTTTGATAAAGGAGTAGACAGAATTGTTAATCAAACTGTTGATCCTAAAATCAGCACAGTTTTTCTACCAATTGTTGAAAACTTTGTATACGACCATCTTGGTATACAAAAACCAAAAGTTGGAGAGACAATAGACGATGACAAAACATGTATGAATGAAGAAATGGATATTGATGCCCCAGAAGGTAATACAAAAAAGAGGCCCTTTGTTTTTTCTAGTATTATTTTGCAAATAAAAGTGAAATATTTAAAATTATATTATTGCTTTGTTTGTTGTTTGAGAATTGTTTTGATTTCTTCAAAAAATTAAGTTTATTCGTTGTCTAATAATTTTTTAAAAAAAGAATTGTTCGTTTTGTCAGATGAAGATCAGAAACCACCAGAACCTCCTCCGTTGATTAATCATTCTGGATTGTATGGTAAATCCGAAGAGGAGTCAAATGGAAATACAAGAGAATGGATGTCAAATACATACACAAATGAGTCAAAGCCAAATATAGAAGAAGATTGGATTCCGAACAAACATCCTGCAGAGCCGAAACCAAATGGAAATATAGAACAATGGACATGGAATGCAAATAAAGAAGAACCAAATGTAGAGGAATCGAAGCCAAGTGCAAGCTCGAAGGAGACTGAGCCTGAAGAAGTGGATTCTTTTAATCCACATATGGATGAAATTGTTGCAAGATCTAGTTTTTCAGAAAATACAAAAGTTGACCAGGTAGAAAACTCGGATGAGTATCAACCCACATCTTATCCTCAGTTTGAAGAAGATAGAAGTAAAGATGGAAGTAAAGATGATGATGACTTAATTATTGCCGAGGACCAAGTACGAGTGGAAGAAATGGAAGATAGTGATGACGAGTCCCCACCATTTGAAGCCATTGGTTTTACATCACCCGTTCATCCTTTTTCAACTGGACCATTATCAACCTTGACCCCAGCTACTAGGAATGATGAATCTCAGGACGTTGAGACAAATGACTCTTTCCCAACGAAAAGAGAAAATATTGACAAGGAGTCCTCTAACAATTCCCCTAACCAAACTTCATCAACTGCTGAGAACGTAGATAATAAAAATCAACAACAACAACAATCTTCTTCTCATAGTTCATCCTCCTCAAACAAAGATCGTGGACACTCCTCATCCACATCGTCTCATAGAAAGAGTTCCTCTTCATCTACCTCTGAAAAATATAGACATTCGTCCAGCAGTCATAGTAAAGATAAAAATTCATCTTCAAGTTCTCGGAGTCACTCTAGTAAGAGCAAACATACTGATAGTAGTAGTAGTAGAAGTAAAGATGAAGGACGACATAAAGAAAAAGATTCAAAAAGTAAGTCTAGTACAAAGGAGGGTGGACATGATTCCAGCAGCAAAAAAGAGTTGTCATCATCATCATCCAAACATTCAAGACACTCTTCTCACTCTGCCTCTTCTTCAAGGAAATATTCATCATCATCCACTTCAGACAAAAGGTCTACGTCAGACAAACGGCCTAATGATGAGCGAAGCCATTCGGGAAAAAGAAGCGACAAGGTGTCAGAAAGCACTAGTCAGTCTTCGAGTTTAAAAACTTCTTCTTCTAAAGAACCAAAAGAGTCAGCTTCCTCAAGTTCACATCATCATCATCGAGATAGTAGCTCATCAAGAACGTACTCCTCTTCATCCAGGAAAGAGGATTCCAAGCATAAACATAGTTCATCATCTTCATCCTCATCCCGTTCAAAAGTTTCTGAATCAAATTCTTCAAGTCGGAGTGGGAGGGACCGTGATCGAAAAAGATGTCATCACAGTAGTAAATCCTCAAGTGATGAAAAAGACTCGTCAGAAACCAAAAGGTCACGCCATGAAGAGGAACAGAAGGAAGAACCAACTACAACCACAATTGATTCTAGTGAAAAACTTAAACATGAACAGAGTACAACAAGTGCCCTTCTTACAATATTGGAGGCAACAGATGAACCTCCAACAAATGTCATGTCAACCATGTCTGATGAGGCTTCTCAAGATACGGAAGAGTCTTCAGATGATATGGATCGACAATCTGCAAATGTTGAAAAACCTTTGCCTGTTGCTACTTTGAACAAGACTCCAGAAGAAGAAGATGTTCGAGAATCTTTGATAATGGTGGAACAAGTTTCAAAAAATGTTGAAGAAGAACATGATGTGCCAATCTCAACTTCCAACAACCAAACTTCCAGTAGGATTGAGACTGTTGACTTGACTGAGGATGATTCATCATCACTGATTATTTCAGGAGTCTCAACTCCAGATGAATGTCATCCACGTCGTAGCAGCATTGGTGAGTCAAATCATCATGCTAGAATTGGTGCTAACAGGGACACATCATTTACTCTGGAGAATATGTACGCAGTGAATTCAGCAAATGCAGTTCAATTCTTGGATACAAAAATTTCTTCTGTGAAACAAAAATTCCTTTCCAAATATTTGGACCCTCTCTTAGATGAAGATGATGTGTCTATGGATTTGTCAGAAAATTTTGAAATAGAAGCCATGAAAGGAGTCATTACCATTGATAGCTGCAAAGTTAATGATAATATAAAAACTTGGCTGGAACGTAACGGAGCAACTGTCAAGTACAATGACTGAAATTCAAAAGTCAATATCTAAAATGATAATAATAATAGAAGGTATTTACATGTTCAATTCACTAATAGTGACACAGTGGCCTTGTTTAATTTTAAGTCAGAATTGTATGAGTTTTTTATGTTGAATCATCACACAAGTTGTGTGTGTAGATCATCATTACGATGGAGTCTGCATTATTTTAAGTAAAAAATAGATTTACAAATGTGAAATAATTTTCATGCTAGTGTATGATTGAGTAAAATAAAACAAAAAATATTATATTTAAATGTTAAGATTTCGTACAAGTATTAGAAGAATATATATATCGACCTTATCTCTATGTTGTACTAAAGTATTGTTGTAATGTTTACAAAAACTTGGGCTACTAGACTACTGTACTACAGTAATTTTTACAAGATCATACAAATAATAAAATCGAACGTTTTCATTTATTTAGAAACTAAATGCTATTAAAGTTGGAATCTTCTCGCTAGTACAATGAGATCCATTTAATTAAAACTTTTTCCATTAAAAAATAACTAGATAATAGTTATAAATAAAGTAGTTAACAGTTTCTGGCTTCTACCCTTTATCATAAATGCACTTTCATCATCATACAAACCTTGTATGTATTACTACACAAGATAGTTATAAAAGCTATAAAATGGCTGAATTAGAAAGTTTGTCAAAAATATCTCACATTTCAGATTTACACAAGTCAATCACTTGTTGGTTCTATTATTATTATGGCCATTTTTTGAAGTCTTTGATGGATTTTTGAAAGCTAATATTTGTTCATAATCTCTAGGAGTGGTTTATTTACTAAGATGTCAACGTCAATCGCAAACAAAAAGTCAATGTGATTAAAGTAGGCATAGTTGACTTCAAAGTTCCCCACTAGTCCAGGAAGGTCACCCGACAAACGTTGCACATCCTAAGTAGAAGAAAGAAACATTTGGAATGTTTAGACACGGGACCCGAGGACACAATAGATTAAGATATGAAAAAATCCTTCAAATATGACTCACCTCAGGAACTACTAGTATATCATTCGGTGCGTGGAAGAGAGCCACTGGTGTCTTTACTTTTGATAAGTCATATTTAGGAGGGACCCAAGTACCGTAAATGTACTTGTTCTTGAGGTAGCCATAGTCATACTGTCTAAATTTTCCACTTCGAACCCCTTGAAAGAAGTGAGCAAGAGTCTTTGTTGAAGATGTTGTTGGAGTGTGAGCCAAGATCACTGGAAGTTCTGTTTTGTTAGCTTGTGCAGGATCAAAACCAGCCAAAACAAAGAAAATATTTTCACACAAGTCTTCAATTTTCATCTCTCCAGTACAAAACTGAGGTCCGTACGTATTAAGATACTTGATCATGTACTGGGGTAACATTTCTCCATGTCCCAGTAAATCCAAAATTATCTAAAAATATGCAACATGTAAATTGGCATTAAAAACGTGTCAATACTGACAAATATGTAAGTAAATATTTATATAGTAGTGTAGGAGAAAAGTAAGAAACGTGAGTAAGTACTTTCTCTTCATATGCCAAAGGAGCCAACAATCTTGCAGCTCCTTTCATATGATTCAAATAAACAGCTGGACCCAAAGCAGCCATAAACTTTATCTTTTGATTGTACTCTGGACGGGAAGACATGCACACAAAAAACATTGTAGTGCCCATACCTACAAATTTCAAGCATAATAAAAATGACACGTTAAAAATTCTGCAAGTCACAAATTATGAATGACAAAATATTACTTTAACTCCACATACTGTGTCCGATGTAGTACAAATCCGGTTGACTGGTCACATTTAAGACATAGTCAATGGCGGCAGGTAGATCTAGCATACCCATCTCGTGAAAGCTACAATCCCAATCATGTAATAAATTATTATGACCAACAATTGAATAAAATAAAATTCCAGATACTTGTGTACTGTATTTATGCATTCAATGTATCCTTAATCCTTACGTAAAGTCCCAAAACTTGTGGTCGTTAGGAGAAAGGCTGACATGCTTTTTAGAGTAAATGTTCCCTCTACAACAGACACAAAATATAAAATAAATCAGCATAGAATATTACAGAAGGCCAAATTTATCAATATCGTGTACTGCTATATCACAAACTTATCCAGTACTTAAACAGTTATTTTTATTACCTAGCATTACCTAGCCACACGTCGTAGCCAGCTTCAGCCAACATGTATGCTATAACCATCATAACATTTAATGAAAAGACCTCATGGATTTAGAATATAATGCTAATTATAGAATGTACATCTTCTTACGCAAGGCCTTATCAACTCTATTTAGAAGCCAATCTGCAGAAGAGCTAAATATTCCATGCTGGACGAAAGCTACAGGTCTCCTCTTTTTCTGATTTGGCGAATTCTTTCCATAAGGAATTCGATGGAGTGTCAAAATGTAGCCATCCTCTGTAGTCACCTGCATAATCACATTTCATTGGTCAAAGGGGCAAGTTAAGTACATCAAGTTCTCAACAAAAAATGAAATTACTACCTCATGAGATTCTGCAGTGTATCCATATTTTTCAATCAGCTCCGGCTAAAACAAAGTAATACCAATTTTACAATTTACTTTCTCTTTACACTTTCTTCATTAATGTGTAACATGTAGAATTAAGTAAATTAATAGTTACCGCAGTCAGGTTGACGTCAGGATTTTCCTCTCTCATGAATCCATGATCCGTGTCATAAATATAATTATCCAGGAAATCAAGAGTCATGATTTGTTGTCCTGCAGAAGTGGTGTCCACATGAAGAAAGAGCACGCAGCCAACTAACACGACAGTTGAAAGTCTCCCTGCCATCCAGCCCAAAAGCATTATGAGTCCTTAAAGGGGTCCCTTTGTCCAATATATAATTCTTGGGGTAGTTACTGAAATGAACAAAATCAATTGATAAGAGAGACTTGAACAGTGCATGTTATTAATACTTGATTGTATTTCCTTGTGTGTGTTAAATACTTTTGACACCGAGAGACTTTGATGACAATCATTCACCGAATAATCCTGGACAATCTTTGAATCTTGACTAAGAATAAAAGTTTGTGGTACTTGGTATACATTACTCTTATTGCGTCCTGATACAAAAAAGTGACTCGCCAAGAGAAAGAATTATTATTACGCCAGAACGTAGTTAAGAAAATTGGTGAAATAATGGTCCTTTGCGTCAAAGGACTTCGCGCTTTGCCCAAGCATAGAAATGGAAATAGTTTTTCCAAAATGGATTTCGTGAAGGGAACGTTTACAAAGTGAACAAGTTTACTATAAGTGAGAATGAACAGACTTACATGTGTGGGAATTCTGTTGTTGAATCACTGCTTAATTTGAGAGCAGTTTACCACTGTCGTTTAGTTGCAAAACACAGAGAGACGCACATTTATTGTGTAATTTTGACTCAAAAATAGAGAGACTTGAAGAGGTTTCTAATCTCTGACCACCGGTGAACAAATGAGAATTGTCCTGCGGATTATTTTCCAATTATTGACGAGTAATCTAGAACTGTGAGTGAGTAATGGAGGATGACGAGAGAGGCTAAAATAATAATAACAGGGACATCATATCCAAACAAACATGACGATAAAGTCATCAAAAATTTGATGAACTGTACGGAACGTTTCTTGTCCTTATGTAAGGAATGGGACAGTTGCATGTATGTAACCCATTTGTGAAGGAAAGTGTTGTTGATCTGTTTTTGAAACCTCTACTGTTTGTCAAGTATAAAAAACTTCATCGTCTCTCCTTCCCCAAAGATAACTTACAACTAACACTGACTTGGTTGAGCTGGCATTTTGTGAGCTCTATTCATCACTCCACATTACATTTTTTGTCTTTCAAATTCATTCAATTCTGATGTAGGGCATTAGTCATCTCAATAATGTATGCAGACTTTGCTCATAGTCCAGCCACTTTCCGTCATTCTCAAGAGTCCGATGAAAATCAAATTAACCATCGTGCACATTACTCCACTAATAATAATAATGTTGTGTTCTCATAATTCACATGATTATGTGAATTCTTTTTATCTTCACACGTGAGTCATGTCTCAGAAAAATGCAATCGTCTTTGGTGAGTCCCACTGGAATTCTTTTAATACACACCTACCCACTGCGTGTACAGAATAATCACTAAATCAGAATCCATTTTGTATACACAAGTATAAAGAATTTTTTATTTTTTATTTGACACAGTACAAATAATATTAGTTTTTAGTTATGCACAAGATTTGTTATTCTCATCCAAATTGGCTGATCCGATTGACAGCACGAATGAGAACTGCTGCATGTGTAACAATTATTGTTTCTTTTTTTAGGGATCTGGCCAAGTACAAAAGGTCATTTTGTTCCTTTTTTTGCAGAAGGAGAGTAACTGAGTTGCTGCTTTGCGTACTTTCGAGCTAGATTCTTGACCATCATGTGACCGGGACTGACAAGAGAAAGTACCAGGGACACCACAAGCATCCAATTAGCCTTGAAAGTAATAAGAACATTTCATTCACTCAAGTGTCCAATTAATCATCATCAAAATCTATTCTCCTTCTTACCACTTTGAAGTTGTCATCAGAGGAAAACATCCAAATAAAAATAGGATATTGAACGGGCATGACTACAGAGACAATTGTTGTGAAAATCCCAATCAAACGATTAAAATGATGTCCAGGAAATCTATACCAAGGACATGAGTAGATCATAGTTATGCAAATAGAATAAGATGATGTTATGCAATGCACTTATTCATCCAAAGTACCTAGTCCGTACGTAGGAAGTGCAGGAAGAGTGAACAAGTGGACGAGAGATTGCAATGAGGACCATGGACAAATAAATTGCTGTTTTGTTTACAAACATTTTACATGTCATAACACTGAGGAGAGTGATTGTTGCTGTGGCCGTGCCAAATGTTGATGCTTGTAATGTCCGTTCCAGTCGTTCAACGGGATCTTGAGCTACATAGACAATTAATTACATAAACTTGTATCTACACTCATTCCTGCCTCTACCTTATTGTAGAATACGTCAAAATGTGAGTTTTCAGTACTACAACTCTCACCCTTGTTGGCTAAATTTATTCGCCAGTCAGTAAACATTCCAGAGAGCGGTATGAAGAGAGGTCCAATCAATTGACACAGTCCTAGGATCCCTGTGTAGTGACCAACTTTTTTTGAAAGAGAATACAGTTCAACATTAGTGTCTCTCAATTTAAATTGCACGATTAAAAATGTAGCAACGTTACCCATTGTGGTGAGTTCTTGAGTTGTCTCAATATGATATATTTCCGTAAGGGAACGGTACATCCAAGTGTTGAAGGACACGGAATAGAAAAGGATCATGAAGAAATTCACAAAATGCCACAACAAATGAAGTCCAGCTGACACACTCAATAGGGAATAGGTCAAAGGGATCCTTGCAGATATGTCTGGAGGTGATCTCCCTCCATCATTCTTCAGTGAGCCATTAATCACCACTTTTTCATTCTCTGATGTGGAATGTCATTACATTTTCAATATTTTAACATTGAAGAATTTTACCAAATTGTCTAATTACCTGAACACTTTTCCTGGTCAATGTTTTCCCTCTGCTCCTCCTTAATGGGTAGTAAATCCATTGTAGTCTCCATGTCCGATTTGACTACTGCATTTTTATTTTTATCCAACTTGACATGCTCTTCTTTAATCCTCATGATGGGCATGAGGAATGTCACTGGGAAGGTCAACATGGACATGAACGCCAATATTAACCTGCAAAAACGAATGATAGCAAATATTACTGTAAACAAGTAAGTGAAAGTAAAATTGAAAATTCGTCAAATGGAAATGAAAAGGATCGTGACGATGATGAGCTTTGGTCTCTCGATGGGTACACCCTGTCCTCATCAAACATGTCGGATGTCCGAGGATGGGCGACATCAAAAGACCTCTAAGCCTGGAAAAGGTTATGTTATGTTATGTTAACAAATTCGACAATTGAAATTGAATCGTACAGGTTTTTTGCTTTGCTGTAAATCGATTTTTAAATTATTGACTTACACAAACGATCCCGTTCAGATTCCCCAATGTTCGAATATTGAGCAAAGTTGTAAAATGCATTAACCCGAGTATTCTGTAGGACACTCCTAGTCTGTAGACATGCTGTGGGTGACAAAATTATGACGAGTAATCGAACATAGTGAATATAAAATGTACGACTATTATGATTTACCTGTACGATGGTGAACATAGTAGCAGAAATGGAAAAAGCAGATCCATAGGCGTAGAAAATTGTAGTTCTTCGTGAGGGCCACAAATTGGTAAATTGGTAACAACTCATTCTCAGTTGATTCGTCCCCATGGCCATCAAATTCATGGCAGGCCACAGAAGCCAAGAAATTTCTGTAATGAATTTCAAATAAATTTAAAAGCCATTTTCCATCCACCATTTTGTCTTGAAGGTCATCTCAAAAAAACGATTACATGTCAATCACTGTTCACGTAAGTAAGACGACTCATATTTCTTTTTGAAAAGCAAATTTTGAAGTTTTGAAAATTTCTCAAAGGAGAAAAGAAATGTTTCCAGTTTGAATAATAAATAAAGTACAGATAAACGGAGAAAAGGCCGAGGTCCATTCATCATCACCTTTTGTTGTGAAAGCCAGACAAAAGAAACCGGCGGCGGTGATGAAGCTGTAAAAGGAAAGAATTGACAAACATGGTATAAATCAAGAGAAAAGAGAGAGTCACAGTCGACTGAGGACCAGTGAAAAGAAAGTGGAGAATGTGGAGACCTCCCAACGAGGCGTGTAGTCCATAATCCGAGATGGTCCAGAGAGAATCCAATAAAAATTGATGCAAGGCCGTACATGATGGCTGCCACTGTGTACAGCAGCGTGAATTCGTTATCCTGAGCACTACATCTCAGTCCCACTCCCCTCCCCAATCCCGCTTCCTTTGGGCAATTTCAACAAATAGTTTTATTGATATCCTCACCAGTCAATCACAATCCTCCTTCCACACACACACACACACACACACGCTCCTCAATTGTCAACTTCCCTCCGCGTACATATAAATACATACTACCTAGACTGTATTATATTTCACTTCTTTTCAAAAATTCTATTGAGAATATTTTTTATTCTACTCAAACTTCTCAAACTCGCATTGACTTGGACAATGTCATGCCTCCTCACATCCACATGACGTTGCTAACATGGACGGTCGCATTAAACTATGTATTTGAATAGTACCAAGATCCTTTCTTTAAAAAACATTGTCCTCTCCAAAAGAAAAGGTACACACAACTTTTATCTCTCATACAAGTTGAGGGGAGGGGGGCTGTGGAAGCATACGAAATTTTTATGAAAACTCCAGCCCACGTCCCTTCTTTTCAGCTTAGAAATTGAATAACTTCTTTATGCATTACCTCTGACGTGTTCCCAGTCACTTCTCCATAATCTTCTGCATTTGTCATATTGTGGTCTGGTGACTGATAGGAGGGCAAAGGCCTTTCACCTTTCGAGTAGCATAAATTGCTGTTGAATAGAAAAATTACAATTTGACCTTAATTAGTCCATTCCACTGTCCATAATTATGCCACAACAACAAAGATACATTGAAGGAGATAGGGACATGCTGAGCACGCTTTCTCTCTTCCCTTTTCTCTCCTTCCACTTTTTCCTCCCACAGTCAAGAGGGGTTCGCATTTTGATTCGAATGATGATTGAATGGAGGAAAAATGAACAACTCTCATTCTCTCTCAATCTTGGTCAAGCTTGATGAGGGTACTTGAACTCGTATAAAAAACATAAGGAGGAAAAATACGAGCCATGTAAATAAAAACGCAATGACTCGTGCTCTGGATCCTCAATTTCAAATGATAGGTTCAGTCAAGTGTATGGCAGCAAACTGTGAAAAGTAGGAGGAAATTCACCTCACTTCATTGATCCCCACGTTTTTGAATCTTAGAGTTTTCTTTTATAAAATTTATACTTGGTACTTCTTTTACTAAAGAAAAACTGAGAGAGAGTTTACGATCTAAACAGTTTTGCTCTAATTTTCCGGGATCAAAGCTCGACCATTTCAGAGGGAATGCATGCCAATTCAAAGAGATTGAATTTTGACTGGGCATAATTTGGGATCATTAATTATCAATATGGAAACAGTTATTTATTGAAAAGATGGGTAGGTGTACCTGTAAATACCCTCTTGTTGCAAAATGTAGATTAAACTGGGCCATCCAAAAATAATTCCGCTAAAAATGAGGGATTCCAGATAACCCAGAACGAGGAGGACCACACGTCTCCAACGTTCCATTTTTCCTTTCCTAATCTTTGTCACGAGTTAGACAAAAAGTTTGGATGGACATGGATGGAAGAATTTAAGCGAAATGAATAAGGAAAGCCGAAAATCAGTTTGAAAATAAGTTTGACTGTGTTGCTGCTACTCCAAGCTGAAGGCATATCTGATGCACATGGTGAACGTGACAAAAACGATACTTTGTTCCCCACACACACTCTACTAACACTCTTTGATGTGTGTGTGCGTATTGACGCAATTACACAAGGAGGTACTACTACTACGTACAGTACAACCTCTCATGTAAAAAATTAGGGATGAGTTGGAAGAAACTTTGAATGGGGTCGAGCCACTTTTGTATTCACACGAGAAAACATGCTTTGATATGGCCATATATAAATAGAATAAAAGCAAAGTCACTGGAACTTGACTGAGTGCCCCAGTCAAGTCCTTTCTCTTTACAATCGCCCGAGTGTTGCGAGGTCCCCTTGACAGAGTTGCTGTTTCGAGAGGAAACAAACGAATTTCTCATGGAGGTCACAAAACCAGGCAGATCACTCTAGGATCTTCAACGTGAGATGAGGAACAAACACACACACGTCCACCGTCACAAATATGTTTCTTTTGCGTGAATGTTGGCATTCCAGTTCTTGAGTTGAGAAGGACAAATTTTCTGCATCCCAATTTTCTCCATTCATTTTTCCCCTTTTCCTCCTCTTCTCCAGAAAGTCCTTTAGCCTCTTTCCGCTTTGCCAACTTTCTGTCTTTGGGAAAACTTTTGAGTTCTCTCTCTACACACACACATATACACACATTCACTCGGAGACCCAACTATATTTAATATTGTGGTAGACTAGTTTCAATCACATTTTCCCGACCCGAAAAATCTTTTCCAACGTCACTGATCCTGGCTACTTAATGTGTAGTAGAACCCTTTTCGCCCACGCAACATCCGGACTCACTGGCCGTCAAGTCTTGACAATGATTCTGGTGTGTGTGTGTCCTGAATTGAGAAAGATGGAAGAGTGAGGATTGAATCAGAAATTTCCTTGAGTGGTATCAACTTTATGGGGAGGACAATGTACAGCCTCAAAATTGTTCGCGAATATCATATGATGGCCCGGCAACTTGGCATGTATGTACCTACCATGTGGATTTAATTATTTATCCTCCTTACATTGTAATGAAAACGATATTGTTATCAATTGGCAAAAATAGCGTAATATATATGAAAGGGGAGTAGTTGACAAATCCTTCTGCTGTTCTGTGTAGCTTTGTCGTCTACGCAATACAGAAGATAGTGAAATCGGGGTTGATAAAAAATTGCATCCACATTCCCAGTTAGTTTAGTTACTAGTTAGTAAAATTTGTTTATTTATTGACAATTAAATAAAGTAATAATCATCATCATATTTCCTTCCACACTCACAAATGGCCAGCTACTCCATTCGACTATCTCTGACTGCAATCATAATAACACTTTTGTCATGGATCATCGTGACGTTGAACTGTCATCCCACTTACACTGGGAAAATGAGGAGCTAGGACGTTATTAACCAATTATTGTAATCTACTAAGGTTATGTAGGCAATTTGTTATCAACAGGTCAAAGGTGGGCCTCACAATGTTCACGCCATGACAGTCGAGTCGAGAATTGTATGGACGTGGGATAAGGCTAGTAGTATGAAAATAGCACCATGGAATTATGATGAATTCCTCGAAGGACGCCCCTGAATCATTCAATGGAACACACTTCTTGTCTTAAGGGTATGGCAGTACTTGAGTGGTTGGGTTAGGTTATGTGAAGACCTCTGGCAATACTTGAGACTTTGTTAAAATTCCTGGTTTAGTTTTCGGGATTTTGAATTGTGTTTTCCCAATAAAATAATGACGTGTAAATTATGAACGGAATTAAATGATTTCATTTCGCTAATTTCTCTAATATTTCATATCATTAATTTTCTCGTCATTGTGTATTTGAGCTAATCAATAATTTGACTTGTGTATTCCGCGAATCTCTCGTTACGTGAAAAGTTTATGTATTTACTTGTGAGTGTGATGACCAATAGATGTGTGCAAAGAAAGTGGAGAAGGAATTTTTGCTTATCTCTCTTCTGCAAAGTACGCCATATAAAATGCTACCCAGCAAAGGCCAATATTTTAGATTTAAATATGCAAGTCCAAGTTTAGTGGGTAGACAAGGAGGAACGTTGACACTGGCCAAAGGATGCATCGTTTTTTAGTTTTACTGAAATGACGTAATTTGTGCAAGATTATTAGAGTGACGCAATGTTGGTGTCATTGAATAAAGGCAAGGAGGAGGACTTGTGTGGCTCCAATGGAGTACGAGTTTAATCATAAAAATATAGAATATTATTATACCACAGAATATTACTTATGACAGTTACAGTTTACATGATGAAGACAACGTCCACGTTCAGATCATGATGACAACAACAACGAGAAAGAGAGAGAGAGTAGTAATTTATTACAATTTAAATTAGAGCGATTTGTGTATTTCATAATGTGGAAGGGGGGGGGGGGGTGAGATACAATGTAAGTAGGTTCTTCAGTTAAAGCATCATTTACATACACAATTTTTATTTAAGCAGGGATCGAGGGAAACCAAAATAATTTTCTAATATTAGTCCAGCTGTGTAATTCTTTGTCAAAGACAACCTCTCCGTTTACAGAGCTTGAGGGCTGTAATGAATCTATACAAAAATATTCTATATTTCTTATTACATGTACGACAGATCTTGGGGAAACTCGCATAAAGTGCCTATCTTAATAAATAATATAATAGAAAGTGATGAGAGCTCGTCAAGCTGTGTGTGTAGTACAATACGTAGGACAAAATTACTGGAAATTAGTAGAGCTATATAGTAGCGTGGAAGCGTGTTCTTCAGTTGTACGGAACGTGAATGTGACTGAGAAAGGAATAATGAAAATTCTTGACCATAAAATGTGAAAGGGCAACTAATAGTCCAGAACTGTCTTGGTGTCTTATATAAAATAGATAGAAAATCCTAATTAAGGTACACAGAGATACGCAAAGTTTAGATATAATGTGAGTGGATCCATGACTCACTGGAGAGGGTGAGTGTCCTCAAAACATCCCCTCCTCTGTTCCTACTCTGTTCAGTGTTAAGTATCAACTAATGATATACGTCCCTACTTACCCAGCTAGACTGTTAGTCCTCAATGATCGGATCACTATTGTTTGAAACAATAATTACTTAATTTTATTTAGACAAGAAGAAATTCTCACTCTCACACAAATGAATAGGACACACACAACAAAGTGTGAATAAATATTTTCGAACAACAATAACAATTCAGGACACATTCCTCCTCCTCTACATCTCCACTTAGTAAATAGTTAGTGCCTACTTGGCAGACTGAGATCTTCTTTTCTCCTTCACAGTTTACAGAGCAGCTAAAGCTAATCATGTTAAAACCCTCCTTAACACACACACACATTTCTACGTATGCTGTGTCCATTACTGATCATGTTTAGTATGTAAAAATTTCACCACAAAATAATGTCTAATTATTGTACACTACGACCACATATGTATTTGATATTTTCTCATATCTTATATTTCCATTGCAGGAGACTCTTTTTCTGTATCACAAACCTCTAACTCAATAATTAACGAGGGAGTAGACGAGGGGAACAAAACAGTTAAAATTATGTCTATAGGTATGACTGGACACACTGAAAATAATAATTGACACTAAGAGGATTCACATCGAAAAGTTTTCTTCCATTCTTCCACACAAAGACACACACAATCAACTAAACTGGCAACGAACATGTAAGAACATTTAATACAATATTTTCCATGACCCTTCATCATAGTACAATTACAATACAATTGTATCTGATATAATATGTAGGGTCACGTTTTGCAGAAGATACGTTCAACTCTTCACTAATTGTATAACGAAGTCTTGTGATCTTTTGATCCTAACAACAATAGATATATCATAGTAAATTTTATTCTGGATTTGATCAACTGGAAATGTTTTCCCATGATAAAGTTAACCTATGACAAACCAGTTGCATATGTAAAGGATCCACTCCTTCCTTCTTGTTGCCACTTTCACCACCATTTTCCCTTGCATAAAATCTCCATCTCGGCTCGGAACATTTTCAACTGAGGTATATATTCGTTCACAACTAAGTCTTTTTCTGTGGATTTAGTGTCCACAGAACACAGGGAATTTGGGGGGAACACTGTTCAATGGGGAGGGGTTGACTATGTCATTCACTCACAATCCCTGAAAACAATTCTAGAAACAACGATGATTCTAGAAACGTTGGATGTCCAAATGAAGGGATGATCACAGAGTGTTTTGGGTTCAGACGACACTGTTGGCCCGGATCATGACCTTTTTCGTATTGGGCTGGACGATGTGTTCACTGGGGGGAAGGGCCGCCTCGGTGCTCATTTGGCGTTTGGGTGGGTAGTAAGGACCCGACGTGGCTCGGAGAGCTGTGGGATGTCGGGTCACACTCCCTCCCCCACCACCCGCAAAAATCATCATCCCGTTCTTCTCAGTGATTTGACGAACCCGGACAGAGTCCCCATTGTGTTTCCCGAAAGACTTGACACTGGATGTGGGGAGGGTGGAGGAAGTGGTGAAAGTGGACTGGCGGCTGAGATGACGACACAGCCAACGGGATCGGCGGGTAGAGCCGCCAAGGGGACACCCAAGGACTCGGAAGAAAGCTTCCCGGAATTTTGAGCTCATCACGTTGTAGAGAATTGGATTGATGGCCGAGTTGAAGTACCTGTCAAGGTGAACAGTGACTACAGTTAAAGAACAAATGACAAGATTTTAAATGAAAGGGATTTGGGACTCACAACATGACTCGGCACATGTAGAGGATGTTGTAGTACAACTCTTGACCCATGTTCTTCACGGAGGCGGGGGGTGCCAGGATGATGTACAGGGAGAAGATCCGGAAGGGCAGGAGGCAGATGAAAAAGAAGAACACGACCGTCGCCAACATGATCACCACCTGCGTCATCAAAATACGTGTAGGGTCAATGAAACATTTCTCTGAGACTCGCATTTACTCTAATCATTTTAGGCTTTACGGTGATTATTATTTTCTCAATTTTGACTTGTTTGATCTGATCTATTTGGACTGCATAAACAAATCTTTTCCAACTGGAAAAGGTTTAATTGAAATTCAAATATGATTTGTCAATTTTCACCATGCAATGTGTTGTTGTGCGTTGTGTACAAAACAAATTAGTCAGTGGTAAGAAATTTAGAATAATTTGTTCAACCAATAAAATTACGAGTTTCTTCTTCTCAAGTTCATTTCCCTTGTACTCACTGAATGCATTTCAAAAAACAATTTACTTTTTTATTGCAAGGGTCTCGAGGAATTCAAACCAAACAATAATATTTTTGTGATAATACTTGATGTAACTTGGTTACTCCATATAATAATGTCAGTCTTCAACTGCAGTTTTTGAGAAAAGAAATTATAATTTGAAAACTTTTCTCTGAGTGTCTCTCTGAGAAGACAATTTCAATTTCAAATCTTTCACACCATCATCTCCGTCTTTGCTGTGTCCTCTCTCCATTCACAAAGTTGGATAATTGAAATGCTTATTGAATTTTGAATTTTCTTTATTATTGAAATCCCTTTCAGGGAAAAAAGAGAAATCTCTTTCTTGGAGTATGAATGGCGGCTTCATAAACGAACCCAAATGAACGGAATGAAGACAACTATTTAGACATTTAGGGGGAGTACTTTTACCATATTTACCTTCGCCTGCACCAACAGAATTTGAGGCTGTGTTGATGTGTGTGTGTGAGGGATTCATTTCTTTCTCTCTAGTTCATTCCATAAGTTTTTGTGGACTTTAGAGAGTGAGTGGTTTTTCTGTTTTTTATGGAGCTCACAAGTCGTAAAAAAGTCTGTGATATTATGGGGATGACGAACTGGCTCATAAATCCCTTTTTTCAACTCCTTTCTTCATGGCACACAAGCGGAAGGGGAGGAATATCCACAATTCTCTTACAAGTAAAAAGTCTATACAGATCTAATCCACAAGAGTTTTTTTACTGCTATCCTCCTCCAACTTTCCCAAAGGCAGTCCCCTCGGAGACTTGACTCACTGAGATAGCCTTGCCCCAGAGAGAGAGACTGCACTTTTCCTCCCTACATTGTCACAGATCTTTAGCATAAGATGAGGGGAGAATGAGTCGGAGTCTCATATTCTTCTAATGATCTGTAGTTTTAGCATAAATTTCATCCTCTCATTCCGAGCAATCTTTCATCAGAATCAATAACGTCCCTGGCAACTACGTAATCTCGCCATCCATTTGAATTTACGACCTGACTACAACCTAAAAACATAATCTGGCCCCAAAGGGCTCATCTTTCTCTCCAAGAAATTGATAATGTTTCAAATAACTCAAGTGTCTGGATCCAGTGGAACATTTGTGTGTGCATTTACGCATATTCAACAGTTTGGAAGGAAAAACAAGTTTTCCTCCTCATCGACTTGCAATGAATTTCGTGGAGGGGGGGAGAGAAAAAGTTAATAACAAGACGGTTGTTGACGTTCATGCCCATGTCATCTAATCGGGTGACAAGACGAAGAGCTAACTCTTGAATTTTAAGAGGGGAGCCAATGAGATCCTCTTCTAAACACATTTTATTTTTAAAGCAATTTTTTTACCCCACACACACACACACACTCACTCACAGAGAGAAATGGTTGGAGTACAGAAGTTGGATCTACTAACCTGTTTTCTGGCTCGCATATTCGGATGATCACCACTACAGCATCGGGTTGACGCAGAAGTACAGGGATCCGACATTAAATTCCTGAGTAGAAAAGAAATGAGTGATTATCATTGTTATGATCCGAGTCTCCCTCAGAATTGATGGTTGTGTTGTCCGGGTGTGAAATACCTTGATATAATCCAGTAGAGAGCGATGAGGGTGAAGAGGGGGAGGAAGAAGAAGAGAGTAATGGATGTGAGGAAGTAGAAAGTCGCCCAGAAATTCTGGGCATCTGAGAAGCAGGCGGGCACGATGCTCTTGTCGTAATACTTCATATGTTTATGCTCTGCTATCACTAACATGGGACTGCAAGGAAAAATCAGATTATTTATTTAAAATCATTCTTTGGCTAATGTACACAAAAATTGTATTCCCGATCCACGTCTTCCTTTGTAGTCTGCAATAAACCCGGGGAATAATCTTTGTGTGGTCACATTATATTTATTTTTACAAAGGCGGGATATCTATTGAGAGGATTTGGTCTTAAATGATAGAGAGAGAGAGGGACAAAGTCTTTTTGATCTTGTACCTGGTTGCTATGACGCCGATGATCCAAATGGCGACACAGAGACCGACTGCCCGTTGCTTGGTGCAGGTATAGTTTGCTGAAAGTAGGTAGAGAGATGGTTCGCAATTTTTGTCATATTTGTTTACACGTGGCATTGTGTAACGTTTGAGTTACTTATCCATTTACATTTTGAATTTACAATGACATTTGCATTTTCACAACTTCTAAGAATTATTGAAATGTGACCCGATTTTATTATAACATTGCATAATTTTTTTTTGTACCTCGAAGTGGTCTACAAATGGCAATGTAACGTTCCAGGCTGATGGCCAGGATTGTGAGGACAGATGCATGTGCAACAGATAGTTCTGCAAACGGAACCAGTTTACCTACAAGAAAACACACAAAATTCATTTCGTTATTAGATTTCCCACATCTTTTCCTTCCCCTATTCTTATATCTAGTTCATGTGTGTCCAGGACACAGTGCACTGCCATGTCAAGGGCAAACCCTGGGAAAAATAATTTATTCTCCACATGTTACACATTTTGGAGAGGGAACATTGTTCAACAGGATGAGTCGCTTACATTCCACGCACAAAAAAGTTCAGCCGAGAATGGAGGGATGAGAAATTCGAAATGTCAACAAATATGACGAGTTTGAGTAAAAAATTTATTGCATTTTTGCCCCATCATATGACTCGTACAAGGGAGAGACGTGTACCTACATAATCTGCACTACTGTGTAATATTTCAGCTGACTGGCTTATTTGCCTAGAGAGAGAGAGAGGAGGAGGAGGAGGAGGTCACGACTGAGCAGCACAATGTCGCCTCATGATGTGCCAAATATTTCAAAGTCCATAAAAGAATTGTGCAGTGAGGAGGAGTGAAGCGTTGACATTAAATCAAATTACCAACGACGGATTCTGTCTCTTCCTCAGAAGAGGAACGCATCAATATCTCTCTTCCTCCGTCTCCTCCCTGCGTTTTCAAGACATTCTCTCTCAAGCTCACTCGACTCGGCATTCAGGGAGAGCTTAAGTATGTGCAGGAGGGAGGGGGAGGGGAAGTCAAGACACACAGGCACATGACAAAAATGACAAGGGAGAGAAAAACACAAAGTTGATGCGTGTACATGTCAACACATAAGGATGTGAATGTGGACCGGGGGAGGAGATTCGTAAAATCCAGGTTTAAAACAAGTCTTGCAAGTGTCTCTTCGTTTTTGCAGAGTCCATGTGTCAGTTTGTCATATTTAGTCATGAGGTTTTGTGCGTAAGCCACCTCTTTTCTCGACTACCGGAACTTTTGTCTGACTTTGTTATCTCCGTGGATGATGGACTACTCGGGATGCCCCGGTCGTCTGCCTTGCCTTGGCAGCCATGAGGATGATAACAATTTCAAAACAGAGATGATGTCAGAGATAATCCCAACTTCCTGACCTTTTCAGAAGGTCTTGTTCAATCCTATCTTCCCTCCGGTTCACCACCTCCACCCTCCATCCTCCATGGCATGGCATATTCAAACATGTGTCCATGGTAACGAGCAATTACACCTCATCCGGAGTCCCCTCCCCTCCCTCCCTCCCTTTCTCTTTTCATCTTTTGCAATTCAAAAGAGTTTTCTTTTTGTATCTAGGAAAAAGAAACTCCCAGTCTCCGCTTTGTTTCTCCATTCAAAAAATAAACTGGAGAATTTTTTTCGGGGAAAATTTACATTTTTATATGATATCGGGATACAGATGAGGGATTCAATCACAAAAACCCGTGTGTAATCATGTGTGCAAAATCCATGGATCACGCTGAGTAATTGAAACTTTGAATATCAAGCCCAGGGAAAGGAGAATGAAGAATTCCAAAGAAGCTACTGACCACATTAATGCTAATTTATTTTGGATATTAATAAGCTGCACCCCTCACAAACACAACTGAGTAGCCATGTCTTTCAATTTGTCTGCGAGGTAAATTTACATGAGCTTCAGTGAGCTACCCAAGTAGTCAAGCTGACGGTGGAAAACAAGATTCGACAGAGAGTGGCCACCACTAAATTTATACGAGGTGCCCACCTGTGCACAACATCAGTCAAGACTTTGCAGTGTGGAGAACCGAGATCCAATATTTAAGTCACTCAAGTCCCAATTCAATGGAAATTATGTGGGCTTAAGTTTGAGACACAGTAAACGAAAGAAGAAATCTTCCAGCTCAATCCCAAAATAGACTCAAATTCAGGGTAAGAAGGCTGGAGAATAGATTTTGAATGGTATTTAGTATGATCCACTCAGAAACTCTATTCGGGAGAAGTTTTCAAATAATTCTTAAGATAATGGGCTAAGCATCGCCTCAATCAAACTATCATCTTATTATCAAATACAATTGTCCGTATTTTCATCCGGATGCAACAGAATGAACCCCATCGACATGAGGACAATTCAATTAGGAAAATCCTTGGACTTTGTATTATCCATGACAGATGAACGTAGTACGTCATCAAGTCACTGTGTGTGGATCCAACCCCATTGACCCGAGTAAATCTGAACCCATTAACCCATTCTTCCTGTCAAAGAAGCTTTACTTGTGTGGTGCAGAGTCTGAAACTATACACGACTGTGTATTACAGTAGGAAATGTTGGGTGCGACAGTTATTTTCTCCGACAGAGTCAAGAGAGGATGACTGATGAACTCCATGACACTTTCTTTCCCACTCCATGCAACGTGGAGCAGAAGGAGGGAAGGCAACAGGACAGAACGGATCCTTTAATTTTTCAAGAGACAGTTGAAGGTGTCACCCAGAAACGTTCCACACCCAGATCAAATAAACCAAAAGTAGTTTGTCGTCTGACATCCCAGCTTTGTCATGTCTCATTTTTTCCCCTTCCGCCCGTTTCCCTCCTTCTTCGAAAACTAAATTTAAAAAACGGATTCAACACACACTCACAAATCCTTTATGCGGACGCATCTCCGGCTGCAATTTACAATATTGTTACAGGGAGAGTGCGAGTGTGTGTGCAGTCAGTTTGCACAATCACAACTTGAAACTTTCCCCACCCACGCACAATTTCCTAGCCTACAAATCTGAGCACTCACAAGCTATGTAACATTGTCGAAAGTGAGGGAAAGGGGGACACGTCCTTTGTGCAGTCGGCAACTTATCCTTCTGTACACTTTAGAATGGATTTTACAATGGAAAATTAATTTTTGATGTAATTTTAGTAGGATGGAGTCTTGGAGGAGGAATTGAGAGTGTCCTTCGGGTGGGAGAAAATAAAATGGTGTGTCACGTGACCATGTCATTAGGTATTCTTTTCAATTTAGCAGTTGAAATCGATTGATCAAATCTAGACAATGTACGTGACAAGGAGGGAAGGGTCGTTGATGTTGGAGGGAAGCAATATTTTCGACTTCCCTGACACGACCATCCAGGCTGGTTGCCAAAGACATTCCAAGGGAGGAGAAGCAGCTACTATGTACGCACGCACACAATTGCCTATAACTACCAGATTATCCTCGTAAATACTTCTGTTCCCAACCACAGCCTTCTAAATACTTGAGCACACACAAACAACAGAGGAACGTCCCTCTCCCTCCCTCCTCAAAGGTTATTGATTGTCAGCATTAAGTATTTCCAATTGACATCCCAAAAATTCAATATTGTACATTCCCTGTCATGCAAATTCATCTCCGCCCTACCTGCACAGACCGCGAATAAATAATGTGATGGACATGGGATACTGTCAGTCCATTAGCACAACAGACATGCAAACTTCCCTCTCCTTCTGCTCTGGAGGAATTTTCTCAGGACATTGTCACAAAGAAATTGATTTAATTTTTTTTCCTGCCAACTCAAGAATAACCATTCAATATTTATAGCATTTTCCTGTCCATTCAGACCACACACGAGACAATCGTCATTAACGTGTGCGTGTAGTGGAGGAAACTTTTACTACGTCTTGGTCAAATTGTCGGTAGTGTTCATGAGAAGTATGTACGGAAGAGTTGAAGTTCTCTTGGAGGAAGACTCTGCGGTCTATCAATTATCGCTGAGGAGATGTCAGATGCAGGTTGAGGGGACAATGCGACTGTCCCAGGATCTCTCCTCGTATTCACTTGTTATTATTTTCAATTTTCAGAGAAATGACTCTTATTCTTGCTACAGGAAGGGACGTCTCCTGGGGTCCCGTCACCTTCAAGTTGGTGATAAATGGAGGAGGGAATTGGATCATTTGTGTCCATCATCTTTTTTAAGAAAAGCCCAATTACCCCTACACAATACAACTCTCCCTTTCAAATCCAATCTGTGATAAATGGGGAGGATATTTGCTGTTTGAGCCAGCCCTCCCTCCCCCACAATCATCCTCACATGAATAAAGAAGTTTCAACAAGAACCCCAAGAAATAAAGTTTCCTAATTAAATCCCTCCAATCGTTTTTATCCTTTTGGATCCACTCGTGGTGGTACGGATCGTACATCTTTTAATAGAGCCTCCTCACCATGAGCTGCAAATTTCCCTGTAAAATCCGCCTTAGAAAAGCCTGGGTTCTATCAGACAAAATTCGGTGGATGCCCGTAAAGAAGAAAGCTACTTGGGAGAGAGAGTAGGACATTTTGTACAATTCAAGTTTTGTTGTGTACAAATAAAAGAATTTTGTAATTTCAAAGTAAGTTGAGTTTAAACTTACTACTGTTTACTATTGACTACTGCGTAGTGATTCTTTTCCCACCCACACCCTCAATCTGCATCGTAAGGTGTCCACACACAAATTTAATGAATGTCCACAGGACCACATGCACACACATTTCTCTTTTTAATCTAAATTCTTGAGCAATTAAGGAGAGCAGCTCCAACTTTTTCCAGTCCAGGAAGGGTAGAGAAAGTCGTGGAGGGATCCTGAGGCCTGGCCTTGCTTTTGTCAGACTGACTGGAAGGTCGTTCTTCCCTTTGCATCGCTACCTCAACTAAGTAGAGCAAAAATTTCACACATTGCACCAGTAGAAAGGAAGCATCCAATTATCCACAGACAAAATTGAACATCTAAGTCCAAATACATGGAAAATATTGTCTACTGAGACTGTAGTCATGATATTGCGATTTGACACACAAAGAAGGGTAGTCTGAGCTGGAGAATGAAGGTGTGAATCTCTGGAGAGTCTGGAATGTGCATACAAAAATGTATTTGTAATTTTCCCCCTTCAAATGTTGCACATATTGCAAAGGGCGGAAAAGAGAAGATGAAAATTGGTCCACTTCCCCGCATAAAAAGGTGAAGAGAAAAAAACAAGAAGAGGAGAGGAATCAGGAAGAAAGGCATTTCGCCAAAAGCACTCATTTCACACTTGACACTGGCACTCACACTCAGTTCACACACACACGCACACACACACAGTTACGAGAGAAAGAGTGGTCTGTGCTTTTAGTTTGACATGGAGCTAAAGAGCTTGACAAAAGAGGGTCTCCCCCTCCCCCCTCCGTCTTGCACAAAGAACGTCAAAGTCACTTTTGTTTTAGAGAGTCAGGTGAATGGTTTGACAGAGAGGCCCCCCTCCCCTATTGTCTCAGACGGCAAACATTTTTCCCTTGACTCGTACAAAGACTCTGCAGATTTATTTGAATGGGTTTCTGTGTGATATTTCATCCAAAAGAACATTCCAAAGTACTCTTACCTTCTCTCAACAAAGAGAGTCTTAGTAAGAGAGTAATTTGATCCAATTCCGATGGACTCCATCTTGCAATCCTTTCCCTATTAACTATTTGAACAAACTTAATATTTTCCCATGGTGCACACTTGTTGTTGTCAATTCTCAAGTGAGGACTTGAACTATAACAAAAACTGGGTCAATGGTCCAGAGAGATGGGTCAAATTTTGGATGAAATTCATTGTGAGGAATGTAAAAGGAGAGACACTCTCAGCACAAAGGATCCTTCTTAAAAATATCATAACAAAGTGTCTCGAGATGCGAGGATGTGGGACGAGTCATGTGATCGATGGAGAAGCTACAACTTGTATATTTAATCTCAAAATTTGACGAATTTGGATAAAGGGCAAGGATCATGCAATTCCCAACGGTTCATACGCACCTGACAATCACGATCAGAAATCAGGAGTAGTGTCCCAAACTTGGCCACCAAACATGATTGTTATTTCTACCTACGTTCGCAGTCTGCCCAATTTCTTTGCGTGGTTGGGTTAGGTTATGTGGGAGGGATGGTGTGGAGGGTCCAATTATGAGTCTTTTCAATTTGTTCGGCCGAATTGGGCTACTTGGGACGAACTGAACACTTGGCAAATTCATGGATTTTAATTTGGTGTGAAAAACATGTTGAGTAGTTAATTGAAAAAGAGTTTCAGAGTGTCTGTGGATAATCACATGCCATATGGCAATCTCAACTACTTGTGACTCAACTCTGAGCTCATGAATACAATAATAATTTATGCAGGCATTTGACAAAAGTTTCACTCCGTAATCCGAGTCAATTGATAAATTTGGCAGAACAATTATCATGAGGCGACAGCTTGTACTTTATATTTTTAATTGAATCCAGGCAATAATCTTTGATGGTCAAATTATGCTGGGAGAGCCTCATCAAAATAAATGAGATCTGAGTAAGACGAACAAGCCCCTCTTTTAAAAAAACATCATTTTCACCTCCATCCCGACAGTCGAGTAACAAGAATTCACTAAATGGGATCACATTTAGTAAATCTGAAATGTATGAAAGGGGAGTCTGGTTTCGATATTTGACTACGCACTCAGTAATACTCATTAAATATGGAAGACCGTCAAAATAAAAAGTGTGAGTCGGGGATGGCGGAAGTTTCCTTGCAAATAAACATTCGGGATGGTGGTAAGTACATCGGGGCCATAACTTATATTACCGTGTCTTCCAAATTATCTCTCCGAGTAGAAGCGGAAAATGTGTGTGTGGAGGGGTTAAGAAATTGGACACAAATGAATTGGAGGAAATGAGGTGAAGTTTGTCTTGACTACTTTGAAGCAAGTCTTGGGTTGCCCGACTGTTGAAATTGAATTTCATCGAGTTTGATACGGCCAATATAATGAAAATGCCGTTCCCCCCTAGGAAAATCCCTCCTCCGTGAGAGAGAGAAAGAGAGGAGCATCATCATTTCTCTCTCTGCCCCACGTCCCAGGATTCCCGAGTGAGGGGTTGAGGGGGCACATTACAAGTTTGTGTGTGTGCTGTCCAAAAAAGCGTCTTGTCAGTCTTGAGTTGTTCCTTCCCTGCCTATGGCCTACATGGACGAGTTTTTCTCCGTTGTAAATAACTTTTCTCATTTGTTCCACTCAAAAAGGTATCTCGGGTGTAGGATTTTACCTCGACCACTTCTCACCATGTGTTACGTTCTGGGACGACAACAACTCTCCCCGAAAACCGGCTGCTACACATGAACTCATTTTCGGATTCTTCGCAGAGAGAGAGCCGTACAACTTGAGAAGTCTCAAACTCCAGTCCAAAATGATCCTCCTCCTTTCTCCACCAGGCATTTAGTCCAAACTCCAGTTCCCTGATTTCCTCAACAGCTTGCTTTCTTGTCTTTAAGTATGCATATACCCCCCTCCCCCCTCCAAACTGATTCTCCGTCTCCGCACGTCCAGTTCAATTCCGCTGCGTACATCAGCACACACACTCCTGCCGAGAGTCGTGTAATTTTATACAGACTTTGATAGGTTTGGCAGGGACGGTTGAAATCATAGCCGATCACATTTCCGCCCAGCCTCATCCAAACGATGTTTTCTTAGGTCAGGACAGGCCAAGTCACCCAAATACGTGTGTGTGTTCACCTTGCTCTACTTTCACCCTCCTCTCACAAATCACCGTCAGTCTTTTCCAATTTGGCTTTACCAAGATAAACAGGCGGCGTCGTAAAAAAACCGTCATCCAGTCCTAATGGCTCGAGTAAAAAGAAGATTGTGGGGAAATAATATTTGGGAAAGTATTCCTCGTATGGAGATCCTCACATCATTCGAGACTGACTCGTGGGAGTTCCTCCTCCTTGAGAGTGACTTTGCAGTCTCTCTTTCATCGTTGCGCCGTTATGAGCATAAATCTGTTGTTATTTTTATTTCATAACCCAAGTGGATCCCAAGTGGAGAGTAAAAGGGAAACTTTCTCAGTCATCCTTCCAGAGTCTTGCGGGACTCAATGAGACTTGAAGCCATCCCTGCATCCATTAAAACTCTGTACTCTTTTTGTGTTATTTCACTCAGAGCTCCACCCGCCCACACACACGAGCAGACGACTCAGGTAACATGTTGAATCATCATATTGGTGATCTTCTGCCAGATCAAAAAAGTATAAATACGATTCTCCTGTTTTCTCAACAACCAGAAATTCTGAAATGAATCCCAATTTTCTGGTGGAGGAGAATCTCCTGCATTTTGAATAATATGAAGTTTGCACTGTTTACACAGAACCCACACAAAAACTGCAAGACTCTCCTCTCTTTTTAATATATGATAGTGTAATGTTATGACTAGTCGTAGGAGGTAAGATGCATCTCTGTTTGTGGAGGCTGCCATTACTTTCCTTCTCTCTTTTTTTTCGGTGCATTATCATCATTTTTTGATAACCAACTCGCCTCTCTCCGACCCTCCCCACCATTGCACTTCCAGAATACTGCATCCGTTTTTTCATCATTCTGAATCATCGAAATTTCCCTAATATGAATACGAATTTCAAATGTAGATTCTAGATGTGGGATGGGGAGGCGGAGATGGGCCAGAACTGAGTTGGCGTGTAATCCAAAATTTAGTGCATGACATTTTCCCTTCAAAAAACTTTTTTTGTAGTGATACTCTGGCAAGTTGTGTGGCTCTGTGTGGGTATAGCATCCGCATAATACTGTAAATGTTAAATTAGAAGGGTAGGCGGGGGTGAAACTTTCCCTCTCATTCCTACCACCGTCACGTAGTCTCGTCAAAATTCAGGATTTGCTATGCGAGAAAGGAGAGCCGGTTTTGAACTCGGACTTTACTCCTCTCCATCTCCGAGTTATACTCACGCATACCAAATTCGCAAGTGTCACCCCCACATAATTTTGTATTTGAATTTCCCGAGTTCCTCCTACCCATCCCTTAATTTTTCCCCTTCTCTCTCAACCAGCAACTAATAAATGGAATGGTGAGAAGAATTAGGAAATGGAGGGATTTGAATGACGGAAGCCACAATAATGAACTATGATCATTATCTTTGTCTATGGGGGAAATGTGATTTCTAGTGATGATTAGAATACAAATTTTTTTGTTTTACAAAGGAAGATTCTGTGGATTCTGAATTCGTAAAAAGACCTTTGACCTATCGATTGAATTGCATTGGTGGTAGTAACATCGGTTAAAATATTGGGGAAATTTTTCTCCCTAGACTCTAATTGTCAACAAAGACTAATGGGGGGAAAGGGAGGAGAGACGTGGATGCCAGGAGGGAAAACTTTGAGAAACCTTACTCAATTTAGTGTGTGAATCCTGGAAGGGTCTCAATGGAGACCCACATCCTTGATCACTCACTGGAGACTTGACTCATTGACTTATTTCTGGAAGATGGATGGTCCTCCACTACTGCCTCGCTAACACGCCAAGACAAACAAATGCGGGTGGGCTGGGAATTCAGTTAGTGAGTCTTGGGAGGGACTGACGTGGACTCTGGTAATGTGGCTTTGATTCCATTTCTACATTTTTCTACTCCTCCTTCGTTTGGTGTGGCTGCCCCTTTTTAGTGGATTCCTCCACAAGTAGAATTTTCCAAAGATTTTAGCCCGAATGAGATCATACCACTGACAGCTCACTGCGGTGTGTACATTTTACCCGAGTCTCATATGGAGAGTAAAGACACGACACCATGGAGGTTCCAGTTCAGTCCAGAAGCTGAATGAGAGGGAGGAAGTCTTTGAAGTGGGATGGAAGTGGGGATAATAGATCTAATCTGTGGAGGATCAGTGGGCCACATGAGAAAATAATCATATTTAATTAATGTCTAGACGGGGAACACAGATTCTCCACGTCCGAGTGAAAGTAAAAGTGAGGAGGGGAGGGAGGGACAAGTTTGTCCTTGTCTCCCTAATTGAATTCCGTGCATTAGGTTCAACTCACTCCGTGAACCAACTCAAATGCTCCCAGCGAGTTTCCCATCCTCCAGCATCTCATCCAGCACTCTGCTTTCTGCCAACTTTCTCCGTCCCAAGAACGGAGAAAGGATTGGAGGGATGGAGGTGTCATCCAGGCTAGCCACCCTCAGAGTAAATTCGGGTGATTTTTAACAGGAGACAATTGTAAGTTTTTAATCCCCTCCACAGGGATTCTGAGTGATGAAAATATTTTTATTTTCTCTCTTCCTCCCTCCATGTTGGCGAATCTCCGCTTCAATTGATCCCAAACTTGAGGGTCATTGAGAAGTAAACTTTGAGTTGTGTAGAGAGAATAATTTCATGAATTACAACTGCTTCCAGCACTTCCAGGAGAGGGGAGAACACAATTTTGAATAATTTACATCTTTGTCTGAAAGTTTAATTGGTTGTGTCAATCAATTCCTGGAAGGGAGAGGGATTCTGAATTTCATCAAAGCTGTCCCAGTGCGTTAAAGTTGGAGTGGAGCCCCAACAGTTGTGTGCGAATTACGCAGTTATCTAGGAAATTCCCCACCAGAATTTCTTGGTCGGGTCTTGGAAGACTTTGCACTTCACCGGAAATGAATGAAACTCATCTTTTGTGTGTGTATTTGTGTGTGGGGTATAACCATTAGAAACCAACATTAAGGCCAAGTATTCTGCTTGGAAAGACAGTAAGGAGACACTTGATTGCTATTGGCAGTCTGACAAAAAGTTTACGCGAATAAAAAAGAACGCATCTTTCTCTCTTTCGACAGACGGCCAAAGTGGGGAAAAGTGGAAATCCCTTCTTCTCCTCCTATCGCTGACTCGGGAGGTCACTCTTTTGCTTGTGGTCTGAGGTCCGTGGTCGGTCATCCATACAAAACCCGATTAAGTAGAACTCTCTGGACAAACAGAAAGTTTACAAACTATCATCCATCTGAGATGCTCTAATTTTGTGGGTACACAGATCCCCTCCCCTGTCTTCCACAGATATCCATATCTCTGAATGTTTGTACATATGCGAATAGGGAGCACTAAGGATAGTCCCTGTAATTGTTTTTGTGGTGATGTGTGTGTGGTTTTCCCTGACAAAGGTTTTTCTGTGGTTCTGACAAAGACACATGAGAGAGGGGCTGTGGGAGGTCCTGTGTTTGTGTTGGAGAGAGCAAATGTTGTTGTTGTTGTTGTATTTTTTTAATCCTGGGAGGCCTACCACAAAACAATTTTATTATGCATGAACCTCCACCCTCCTTCAATTCCATTAGCATATTTAATTAGCTGTACATCTGCGATAAACATTTACTCATCCTACTCCACTTCCCTGCCCTCCTCTCCCAACCCCACGTCAACGCACACACACCACATGGAAAGAAGCACGCACACGCAGTCGACATGTTTAAGGAGTGAACAACTGGGAAATAATATAAATGAACCCGGATTTTTATTTGTCCACGAGAGAGAGAGATGGAGAAACTATTTAAATGGAGTGAAGTGTATGCAGGGAATTGTTATTTCTCTGGTGAGAGGACCGTCTGGGAGGACAAATGGCCCGAGAGAGAGTGTCGAGAGTCGACTTGTAAAAAGGAGAAGAGGGCAATGGAATGGATATTAAGCTAGGTCATTGAGAGGGGGAGATGGAATGTGGTCGAGGGATAAGATTAATAATGGGTTTCCGGTCCACTTGGTCTAAGTGTAAAACTGTTAGGAGCAGCTCTTCATGAGATGAGGAAGTATCTATTGAGTAAGTCCAAAGTAGTCTGCCATGGACCGATAAGTCCCTTTCTCTCCCTTCTTTCTCCTCGTCTCACTTACAATGATAATCTGAATTGTGGCCTGGAAGAGTCGTCGTCCTCCTCCAGTCGACACGCTCTCATCTCTCTATTCCGCCTCATTCCCCCCGCCGTTCCCTTCCTTTCCGCCACCCAGAAAACCCTCTCCCCCTCAAGCCTAGAAGTAAGTCAGGACACACATGCGGTTGCATTCAGCAAACAAAACCCGAGAAGGGGGCATTAAAACCTATGTATGACAATGGAAATGACAGCTTCCATCAACTCAACCGGAAAGAGGAGCTCCGGAGAGTCAAAGTAATCGACTAAATGACCCCTCCATTCCCACAAATTGGAATGTGCCCACCCCTCCCCCTCCTTCGGAGGGCCATTAAAAGACCCCACTTTCTTCAGTGAACACTCAAGTGTCACAGCCACCGTCTCTCCTCTGCCCAACTTCACCTCAGACTAAGTGCAGGCCTCTTTCTCCCTGGGAAATCAAGTCCATTTAGCACACAGTCTACTCCCTCCATCCGCTAATCATCTTGGCAAGTATTTACTTTTTTTGTCATTCAAATTCTGTGTCGCAAAATAACAATAATTCTGTGCAAACTGTCTCAAGAGAGATGTGAATAAATTGTACAAAGAAAATTTTGAGAATGGGTTCGACCATGCTTCATGGAAAGAGAAGAGTTAATAAATGTCATCACCAAACTTGTGACTCATGTTGAGCGTGGAATTTGAAAAAGTTTTCCTCGAAGGGGGATTAGGAATAAATTATTTCCATCCGTAATTCAAGTTTCTTCGAAAATGCAGTCTCCGTGTGTCATATTCAGAATGTCTCAAATTTCCCAAATCTTCGTGTGGAGAAAATGTGAATTTTCCATGCCATTCCTCACCCTATAATTTTTTCAATTTGTCTAATTCAATGTGGAGGCAGTTCTTGTTACCTCGACTACTACCTTCCCTTCTTTCAGTCCGCCATTAAGGAAAATTTACATGGGCTTCTTCACCTCCTCTAACAACCCACACTTTGAGGGAAATAATTAAAGGTGAACTATGCTGACTGTCTAATTTACTCACCATTTTCCATCCACACACATTAATAAGTACATTGTAGGATGAACAATGGCACTCACCAGAGGGAAAAGGGGAAAATGAGAAAAAATGTGTGTTGTGTTGCATAAACATATTTTCCAATTTTAGTGTCACTCCCCAGGAAACCATTTATCCCTGGCGTCTCCTCCAGTCTGCGTGGACGAGGAGTTGAGAGACTAAATGAAACTAATGAGGCTGATTACATAACTAATAGCGACGCGCCTTGTAGAGAGAGAGGTTTGGTCCGACCACAAAGTACAATACATTTGTGAATGGAAATGGAAGCTCCTTTTTGGACAAACCATGTTCATTTGTGCCGACTGGATTTTGTGAGGAGATTCTCCTCTTGAGCACAAAGGATAATATGTTAATGGTGAGAGCTCACAGTGGTTGACTGCCTATTTTCCATATCACACTCGGAATAATGCCATTTCGCACAGTTTTGTGACTACGTGATTTGGTGCGGCGGGTGGACTAAAATATTCCCCCACTTTTCATCCTGTAAGAATGGAAATGGACATACAAGGCTCGTTCGGACGAGAGAGAGGACTGGACGGTAATCCATCAAGTTGCACAGAGTACATTAGCATTATATTAGATTGGTCCCACAATTTATCATTACAATAGATCAAGTTTCCTCTGTCCATCTCCCTCACTTCCCCTCGTCATTGTTGTTACAAGGAGGGAGGGGGAGCGTGTCAGGAGTTGCTCTTGTCAATACAAGACACACGTATCCCTCCCCCGCCCTCTCCTCCGCCAGCCAACATCCATATTGCATCCATCTTTCCGAACAGACGCTCAGCGGGAGCAACATAACAACAACAACTCTCACATTTTTTGCTCCCAGTCCATCACTTTGATGTCTCTACAGCCGTCAGCAAATTAGTCAATCCATAATTTAAATAGAATGGAATGTGCTCCACATGCCAGACGGACGGAGGGCTCTTTGACATTTCCCTCTTATTCTTCTTCTAACACTCCAAGTCTGACCTTTTTGGACCAAGTGGCTGCCGGTCTACCGATCAATAGTGAAGGCTGTTGTACTTCTCTTTCCATTCTGATTTACAAAAGTAGCAAAATAATTTGGAATCCGTCTGACGTGGTGTTTGGGTGATGTCTTCAAGTTTTACGGTGTTTACGAGGCCAGACGGGGGAGTGTGTGCGTGGGGGGAGTGAGTAAAAAAATGATGATGAGATTCCGAGTATATTTTCCGGGTTTTAAAAACTTGGCAATTATTAATTAAAGTGGATTTTCAGCTTAATAAATTTTGTCACGCTCACACTCCTCACGCCTATGAATTTGCCAATGGCAATGGCAAATTCATATTTTGATGGAGGATACGTGGATACGAGAGAGAATCATGGGAATTGGATAGTAAATCTACATTATGTGTGTGCGACGCAGTGCGTGTACGTCCAATATTTACTTTTCGGCTTGGGCCTCAGAAGAGACAGAGAAAGAGAAAAAAAAGATTTTAATCCTATTAAATTAAACGCAAGAGGATTTGGCTCAGCTTTCAGCACAGAGTTTCTCAATTTTTTGGCTCAGCTCTGCAATGGAATAAAGGCACTCTTTTTTTCATGTGGAAAAACGGAACATGGTCTGCAACAAATTCCTTCCTCTGTTCAGCCAAGTATGTACCTACACCCAAACAGATATTGATCACATTGGGAACTAACTCCACTTATCGAATTAAAGGATGATTTGACAATATCCCCAAACACAATGCCACAATCACATTGTTACAATTTCACGCTCCCACAAAAAACACCACC
>WJFB01000556.1:0-56288 GCA_009870185.1 Pygmarrhopalites habei
TGGTTCGATTTCCTTTTCCTTTGCCTACACCGTGATGTGATTAGCACGAAATAATTCACAAAACTACGAAAGTTATTCCACTTGAAAGTATTCCAGTCCACTTTGGCCCACCCTGTATATTAGTGGAGTACTAACGGTCGGCTTCACCTTTTCAAATATACAAAATTGTATAGGTAAGTTAGGTTTAGCTAATAAATTGCTATTTTAGTATCACAGTATGTCCAACAGAAAAGAGGGGGAGGGGGAGGAGGAGATAGGAAATGTACCATTTTCTACACACACTCACACATGAGTTTACGTTCTTTTCTCCATCTCCCTCATTTACAATCTCCTGCCAGAATACTTAACATTGCGAGATTGCTGAAGATAGGGAGAGGGAGAGAGATTGAGGTGAGGGAAGGGATTTTTGTAGGATTCAATTTGAAGAGGAGGAATTTCATTGAAAAGGAAAATGTGTGGTGTTTTTTTTCTCCTTCCTCCAGAAACAATTGCAGGTATGCAGACAAAGTCTCTCTGGATAAAAAAAAGTACAATTCCAGCTGAGATTACAAAAACATTCCAGGGAGGACGGAGTAGGTATAAACAGGCTAGAGGCATTTCATTTCATGTCATTTCTAATGTTAGGCTTGGATATGTTTGTCTTTACTTTTTAAAAAAAATAAAAAATCCCAAGGCATTCCTCCTCACACACACACAAATAAGTGTACACACACACACACACAAGAAATCCCAAACTGTTGTGTGTACCAGTATATACCTACTGGAGTTGTGTGTGTGTCTTGAAAGAGAGGGATAGAGGAAGAAGGGAGAGAGAGAAATGTTGGGGGCTTTTATATTGTTGATGGAAAACTATGAGGAATCACTCAGGCACTCTTTCCGATGCGATGCGTCGTAAATCCTTTCCGTTCAAGGATTAGAGGCAAAGGAGAGGGATGCTTCGGCATAAGTTTGAGAGATTTTCGTGTATTTTTTATGAGCCTTTTTATTTTACACGGGACGTTGTACGAGGCTCTGTGTATACTCTCTGGGTACTTGTGTGTTTGAGAGGGTGTGAAAATATACGTAGTTTTTATTTCAAAATTTCCACGCTGAGATTTTTATACTTTTTTTGGTACAAGAATTATGAGGAGCCTTTTAGCTTCTCTTACTTCAAATCCTCTTTTTTGTTTAAACTTGCCATTTTGCTTTTTTCACAATGGAGAGATTTATGACTCGTTCAAGATAAATAATGATGAAGAGAATGGTCAGTATTGGCGAGTCTTTGATCAAGAATCTTCCTTTTGTTTTTCTTTGGCTAATACTTTATTCTTGGATTTGCAAAAATTTTCCATTTGTACAAATGGATAGTGACGGGAGGGGAGGGGGGAAGTGGAGACGAAAGAGCTGAGTCAATAGGTTTCTTTGTAATGGAAAAATATCCGAATTGGAGTGATAAAGGAGGTGGAGTGTGAATGGAGAATACACATAATAATTCCTCTTGTTGGAGGATAATGGTTGATTCAAGACCATTCGATTTTATTGATTGTGTGATTCACCATCCTCTCTCTCTGTCTCTCAACCGCCTTATCTCAGTTCATTGTTGTTTTGATCTTGGGAAGAAGAGGAGGAGGAGAAGAGGATTGAACAGTCGGCTCAAATCACACAGCGTCATCTTGATGACCCTCAATAGTCAATACAAGGTAATATGTAGTGCAATAAAAATTGTGAGGGGTAATGTCTTAACCTGAAAGGATCCTCGCACAATTAATCTCTACTCTCCACCTTCCCGTCTATTGCCGTAAAATTTAGTGTCTAGAGTTCAGTTGGCCAATAAAATACAGACTGCAATAAAGCAATGTCTCCGATTTTGATTCAGAAATTTTTTTGTGAAGTAGATTTAAATAGTCAAAAACTGTTTTGAAATGTAGAATTCAACTCCTCATCTCTGCTCAATATTCTTCTTCGTGAAAAGTTGCATATTGTTGAACTTGGCTAAGAAATTTTTTTTGCAAAAGTGACAAAGACACTGAGCTGCGTGTAAATATTATTAAGTAAGACTCTCTCTCTTTGCAAATGGAAAAGTATCCTGAGAGTGTTCCCAGTACAGCCAAAATTTGAGTGGGAACTGAGAAGAGAGAAGAAGAAGGAGACTCTGTCTTGACTCTTGATGTTCACATTAAATAATAAATAAAAAAACGAGGCAATGACAATGACAGGGTACAAGGAGAGAGAGAGAGACGACTCCTGCGTATATTATGATTATGATGACTGCTGTATGGAATCTACGCACACACACAAAAGGAGTACAAAATACGACAGCACAACACAACACAGAGGGAGAGGGAGACAAGATGAGAATGAGAATAGAAAAAGTTTTTATTATTATGATTGTTGGCTTGTGAACTGCCATGAAATGAGAGGTAGCCAAAGAAGTCAACAATGAGAATCAACAATTGAGTTTATTTATTTACAATGCATTGTTGTCATTGTCGTTTTGTGTGTGAGAATGAAAAGCTAGCTGGTGGTACACACACACGGTACACGCATTATGAGACTTACAGGGTAAGACTGTAAGATGTCAGAGAGTCCCAGTGTTGTCGACCATGCTAAAAGACAGTCTGTCCATCTCCACTTTTGCTCCTGGCTGCTCCTGTTGAATCTGGCATCTTGACATGACTTTTCCTTGTACTATTTTTTCTCCTCTCCGTACACACAAACACTACACACGAACACAGCACACACAAATGATTTAGTTTCTTCTCATACTTGTGTATATTTAAATATAATATACATTTACGTCTCCTCCTCCTCCGTCATTTTACAAAGTACAATATTCGAGCTATATCACTATTCTCCCTCCTCCTCCTCTCTTGTGGATCTGCTTAGTGCTGGATTCTCCTTGTCACACGCAGGCACATCTTCACCGCATTGCATCGCACGTACAACCTTTATACTCCCACCCTCCTCATCATAGAGTTTTATGAGGACTGTACTACACACACGGAGTATGTACGAAGACTGCATCATGATGTGAGGATGATAATGCCAAAAATTCTTTTACGTCAACAATCAAAAATCAAGATACTTTTTAGCTGCGCCACCACGGCAGACTTTTGTTTTCATAAAGAATTTTTTCTCTCCCCCTCCCCCCTTCATATGTGTTTTATCCTTTAGAAAGCATGTGTGTACAGAGAGGAGGAGGGGAGAGGGGAAGTTAAATGGCTTTACGTACGAAACTTGGGAAGAGACGTTGGTTATCACCTCTCTCTCGCTACCCCATGTATAAATTGTAATATAAAGAATTCCATACATACAAACCACAGTTTTTGAGCCAGGCCATCAGAGAACGCCAAAGCCTTTTTCATAATGTGGCTCTTTTCTCTTCTCTCTTGTCAACTTTGGAATACCGCATTGACTCTAGAAGCTCGATTAATCTTGGCTATACAGGAGGAAATGTCTTACGTTTTATACAACCGTGTGTACATGTGTGATGTGTGTACATACAATTTTGGACGAGAACGGTGATAGTCCGTAATCGTCTCGCAATCAATGACAGAGCTTAAAAAATGTCTAAACCTAGAAGAATATTCTATAGGATCTTGTGTGTGTGTGTGAGAGAGACAGAGAGAGAGAGTTGCAGTAGCAAAAGGCTGTACACAAATTGTGGGAGAAAAAAAGAGCAAAAAGGCAAAAGAGAGAAACAGAAAGAGGGGAAGGGTGTAAGATAGATGTAGTTATAAAAGCTCTATACACAACACACACTACTCATTTTCGAGACACACAGCAAAAGGAAAGAGGCGAAGGTAGAGAGACAGAGATACGGAGATACTACGATACTAGATACTACGATAATACTTTCAAGGTATAGTTTGTTAAAGCAAAGTTCACCGAACTCGTATGGAGAGCATAGGATAGTATAAGAATTTCAAATTCTTTCTCTCTCTCTTCTCCTTGCATATGATGTACATCGAAATATTTAATATATACTGTAATGTAGATAGGTAGAATAAGGATTCCAGTAGGATGCAAGCAAAGCAGGCAATATAAATTTTGTACGTGTGTACTCGCTGTGTGTGTTGTGTATGATTATTTGGTTGGAGGAGGTAGGTTGAAATATGAAACTTCAAGTGCACACACACACACAGCGTTGCAGAAAACTGCATACATTTAATGCACTTAGCACTTTGGTACTTTAACTTGACTGACGAGAATGCAGTCAAGTTGTGTGTGTGTGCATATGTGTGTGGGGAAGAGGATGAAGGCGAGGGGAAAGATGTTGGTTCTTTGAGACGAGGGATGAAGATGTGAATTCACAATATCAAATCTTACATCTTTTTGGAGGATTTTCGTGTCTCGATTGGCCAGGTAAAAACATGTCTATGCATTATTACTATTTTAATTGTTTTTAAAAAATGCAAAGTTCATACTACAAACTGAACAAAAATCTTTTGAGAATTTTGAGTGTGTGGAATTTAACATTTAATAAAATTGCAAAAATTCTATTCTAGTGAAGATATGTAATGCCTCATTAAATTGGTGTAATTTTGTAGTAATTTTTATTCCACTTGATAATATTTTAACGAGAGGATTTATACCGGGATTGTACAAAATAATATTTTTAAGTGCAATTTTTTCTGGTAAATAAATATTTGACTTTTTAAAATTCATTACTGTTTTATTTTGACAATAAAAAAAATAATTTGCCAATCTGAAAATTATGATGGATTGTAAGTTGGTTAGCAAGTTTGGTGTAGTTCGAACATGTAGGTTGGACATTTGTAGAGAGTCCAAAGCGTGTGTGTGTACGTGTAATGTGGATACTGAACCGGTAGTTTGGCTCTTGATTTTTAGTGCACAGTACACAGAGTAGAGTAAAGGAGTAGGAGAAGTAAGAGAGAACAACTGTGAAGATTAGTTGGCAATTGATGAGGTGGCTCGAGTAATCGTAATTCGTAAGCATTGCATGGGTAATGAATTGATGTGTATTCATATGTTTATTCCTCTCTTGATTCTTGTTCCCTGGATGTGGATTGATTAGTTTTTTTCCCTCTCTCTCTCTCTTTACCTACAATGATCAAGTATTTGATTATGTGTATGTACATTTTGTGTTATCCACTTGTGTCTAATCACACAATACTGCTTCTCCTTTTCACTGTTCTGTTCTGTATAAACCATGTGGTCATCCCTATATTACTGTAGCCCAACAAACACACACACAGTTACCCCGTACTTGATGGATATATTATTCTTCTTCTTGAATTAATGTACTGTCCCTACCATTTTCATGTAACTGTACCCTCACACACACAACACTCACATAATAATTGTAGTATCATCCAACATGTTTGACTTTTACCTAAATTTCTTCCCCTTTTATTCCTTCTCCATCCCATCTGAATCCTCATCGCCGCATTGCTACATGCAAAAATCAAGTCAAGATTTCAGCTCCTGACACACACAACTCCGCCCATTATGTAATTCCCTATATAATTTCATCTCCCCTCCCTTCTACGATCATGAGGACCATGTGTTTTTCAACTGTGGGTTCAATTTTTGATAAAAAATTAAACCCTCCATTGTGTGGTGTGGTGTGTGTATTTGTACAAATTTCAAAAATCACACTGTGAATCATCAAAAAGGAAAAGATAATTGTAGCGAGAGAATGAGGAGAGGAGAAGTAAAAATTACCTTGATTGATTCCTTGTTTTATTCTTAAAGGTACACATAATTATGTGACTCACTAATTGATATGAAATACTAAACTTCCCTGTGAGTTCAAAAGCAGGGAATTGCATGCAACATACATTTGAAGAGAGAGAGAAAATCAACTTCAACACATTCAATGACTACCATCCACACACACACTACAAGTACACAAACATACATATGAGAGAGAGAGAGAGAGAGATGAGTGAGACGGAGTCAAGGGCAAAATGGAGTTCCTGCTTCTCATCATTATCATCATAATTTTCTCATTCTTATTCTAATCCAGTGGAAAAGTGGAGTCAGCATGATGCAATGTTGAAACGGTTCTCTTTTTGCATCTCTCTCTCTCCTCTTCTACCATCATCTCGATCATCCTTATTGATTTCAAACTGTTCTCTCTCTCTCATTATTTCCTACACTTCTTCATACAACTCGACGACAAAGGGGAGTTTTAGTCAATGAGCAATGTTGATATTTGCAAGGAATCCCCCCACACTCGCATCCTCATCGTGTATACAAGTATACACACAGATACACAAAACACGCAGCCAGGTGTTCAAATCCAAGGCTAATTAAAGGAGATTGGGAAGTGGGAAGAGGATGAGTGAGAATTTGCTTCACATGTGAGACAGACAGAGATACAGTTCCCATTCCACATAAAATATATTCTTTGACTTTTAATTTCATGGACAATCATATTGACTGGATGAATGAGATGTAAATTAGGGGGATATGTGACTCTTGAAGAATTTTGGACTTAAGAAACGACACACACACAAGGGAATAAAAGGACCATGAATGGAATGGAAACAATTAAGGATGAGGAGACAGAACAGATGGGCATCCCCTTGACTACAATACGAATTGTGTGAAGGGACCCACACTCTCAAAATACAAAATGGAGGAGATTCAAAAGAATCCAAAAGTTAAGACAAGAATGATTGCAACTTGTCTCGTCTGCGGCTGTTTGTGTTGTTCAAAAATTGAATCACACAGCTGACTCTCCTACCCTCCTCTCCCCTTCTCTCTCTCTCTCTTCTCCTTAAAAGACATTCTCGGGCAATGTTCACATCCATCTCTGTATAATATTGTACAAATGAGGAGGTTCACATTTCAGAGTATAAAGGAGGAAGGAGGAGGATGAAGAGACTATTAGTCTCTGAAAATTTTGAATTGAGCTGTAATTAGCAGCGCAGTCCGTGAAGAGCTAACTGAATCAGAGTTGAGAAGAGACTGGGAGCCGAAGAAAGGGGATTCCTGTAGGATTTATGCATCGTCGTGCTCCGCCAAGAATCCAGACGAGCAGATGGAGAAGACAGAAGAGGGTAAGGCGGAGGAGGTTGATAAAGGAAAAGGAGGAGGAGGGGAAAATTTGCCAATGTGTTTAAATCTTAAATTCTCTTTCCAAAAAGTCCTTCGTCTTGGAATTATTTGTGTGTGTGGGAGTTGAAGTTGGGATGGGGGATCAAATTTAGTTCCAATGAACTTCGTTGGACCGCTAATCCGGAACTGAGAGGAGTTTCGCTGAATTCCTATCAAAGAAATTGGAGGAGGAGGAGAATATTATTTTCAGAATTGTCAAAAATAATTTTTATACAAATTAAAATTCTGTAAAATAAAATATTCAAAAATCTTCTCAGTTTTGAATTGTGTTTATCCAGATAAGTCAATCCATAACTATGAAAAAAATAATTATGGAAAGTTAAGGTAGGACGTGGATTAGAGTTGAAATTTTGTCCGGATTTTACATTCGGGATAGAGAGTAACGTAGTGACACGGGAGGTAGAATGGGTATAGCGGGCATTTACCCATGAAGGAAGGTGAGGAAGGAGCGCACGGGTACACTTTGATTTGAAGTTATCATCATTGCATTGAAGAGGATAATAAGTCATGAAACCACCGGGTTGGGAGTTGAAATTGAGTTTACCTCTCCCTCTCCTCCCAGTAATTCCAGTAGGCATTGAATTGAGAGAGAGAGATACATTAAATGTGACTGTATGTACACGTACACGAACTGTGTACATGAGGGAGAGATAGACTCAATCTATCTTTGCTCTACAGGTTGAATCTGGCCACAAGACACAAACACACACTCTCAGAGAGCTTGCTAAAAAGATAGACGTATACATTACAATATTATATGGATTCTTAGCCTTGTTTCTGTCTCCCTAGATTCCCTGGGGAAATCGAAATGTTCTAATCGTTAAATTTTTCATCGCTTCTTCTCCAATGTCCTTTTTCAGAGTCTCCTCTGTACACACACATATACACACACACACATTGGTACACACAGTTGACGATCAAGCCAGGCTTTTGTATACGGTCTCCTTGTGTGAGTGTGAGAGTGTGTGTAATTCTACCCGACATTTCAGAGAAGGGTAGTTCATTCCAATGACTTTCATTAATTTTTCTTCGTCTTCCTCCTCCTCAATTTCTTTTGTCCTTGGATTTGGGTTCACCATGATTTAATTTTTAATAGTTTTTCTTTAAATTAGTACAGTCTGTCACCTTCATTACGTCAATCCTTGACTTGTACGTGGATGTATAAATTGAAAAATTTAATACTCGAATCAAATGTTAATAGCCAGCATAAATTAAATAATATTGAACTCAGTAGGTTGACATGACCTTGGCTAATGTTCATTTTCTTTTAATTGACTCTTACGAGATTCCATTAAGCAGTTCTTTACTTTTTTTGTAGTGTCTACGCTCAATTTTCTCACTCTCTCTCTCACTCTCTTCGTTTTGTATCAACAAAGTTGGAGAAGTTTGTTTAAACGATTTGTGCGAAAAGTTAGTGTTGCAGAATATTTTTTTTCTTTTTACGATTTCCATTTATGTATTCCGATGTGTGCGTGTGTGTAATATGTAATGAAAGATAAACATTCTCTCAAAATAGCGAGATGAGTAGAGAGAGGAAAAGTAAAGTTGACAATGTGCTGACAAGTTCAAGTGTTTCGTGAATCCATATGTCGATGATGTACAAAGATTTTTCTATACACAATTTATTATACAATGTATTTCTTTCACTATTGGTTCTCTAGCAAGGAAAGTGTGCAAAATTTTACGAGCACCCCTCTCACTCTTTTTTTAATGTGTGTATATTCATTATGTAAGTTTGTTGAGCGTTAAATGTTATTGGAGAAGTACTTTTAAAAAATTAGCTACAAAATTCTGCCTCTCAACTGTGGAGAGGATATGGTAGGAGGGCAAAAAATCACACTCACAACATGTTAAAAGTCAATAAGAAGTGCAAGTGCTAAAAAAAGAGACAGCTTTAATCTGTTTTTAGGATCCTTTTTCTTTTAAAAAAGCTCATACTCTTCTCAACACACACACACACGCAGGCATAAGTATATCGATAGACTTCTTCGTGGAAAAGAGGGAAAAAGGTTGGAAATGGTGAAGGGCAAAAGTAGCCGAAATTTATGACTTCATCGTGTAGCATAAATACTTTTAGTGGATGAGGAGGAGAATGGAGATCAGGAGGGGAAATGGCAGCATTAAACAAGTTTTTGGTTTATTTGAACACTATTCTTTTTTGAAACTGTTCAAAGAACCTTGAGACAAGGATCATCAGAGTCTCTTTCTCTCTTCTTGCCATAATTCCATACACACACAGAAAGAGGCCTGGATTACGAGTCGTGGGATTTTTCACTGGGATTTTGTGAACAGGATTAAATTAAATTCAAGTGGCAGTGGAACATTAAAAATGATAATTTTTCTCTCTCCTTCCTTTCTTCAGAATAGAAGCTGGAGGATGTTCGTCAAGCTTTGGAAGATTCAGAAAAGCATTCAAAACAGAGAGAGAAGAGAATGAAGGATTCTCCAGGAAAACTTTCTTATAATGTAATTCAAACAGTTCCAAGAATTGATACTTATAATCAGGATATATACTTACAGAAGATGAGATGGTAGAAGAGAAGTAGGTAAAGAAGATCTTCAAAAAATCTAATATGAAGATGACAGACAGTTAATAAAAAAAATTTCTTACTTAATTATAGGCAGTCGTTTTGACAAAGGAACCTTTGAGAATTCTCTACTGTCTATACATACTACAAACTGTAAAGGTTTTTTACTACACAGACACAGTCAAAGGAGAAAAAAGGATTCACTTACCATCTGCACTCATATATTACTTATATAAGAAAATGAATGGTGTATGTAGAGTTATATAATGTGGAGAAATTCTAAAGTGGACATATATTCGTTAATAAAGTTTTCCCTCAAAATGTGAATAAAAAAGTAGGTATAAGTCAAATCTTTATGAAGATTTTGGTCGGTTGAAAAGAAGTTTCAAGTCCCTTAGAATTAAAAATGATGGAATTAAAAATCCCAATGACGAGAGTCCTCTCCTTTTCACTCTCTGTTTTCTATTCATCACAATTTTTTCAGAAGGGAAACAAGGAAGAGTACAAATTTTTTTTGCATGTACATTTTTATTCACTTTCAGTTGTAGAATAACGTACATCCTCCATCCTCCCCCACGTATCCAGCCTCGTATACAAATACATAGACAGACACACGCTCTTTTGACTACATTTTTAAATATGTTGTTGCGCACATTTAATTGACTTTCACAGACGGTTCTCTCTCCCTCCCCTCTCTCTATCAAAAGTTGAAACATCAAGGTGCATTTATTAATAGTGTGTAATCTGGTTAATTATAAATTAACAATTGAAATGGTGGATACACTCCTTTTGACCATCAAAGAAAACAGTTCAAAAAGGAAGTTGCTCTCTAACTACCTAAACACACACCGTTTGTAGTTATGTATGTAAATGTGGAAAAAGAGGGAATGAGGAATGTGTGTGCGTACATACGGGCAACTATTTAACTAATGAGATGAATCTTTTTATCCCTCTCTCTCTCTCTCTGCAAAATCATCCTCACTCCTCATCCGCATTACACATGATATGCCAACTATAATTGGATATGGTATGTGATATACACACTAAATTTTTTGGTACAATATTATAATTATGCCCCTCTTCTTTCCCTTTCACTCCATCTCCCTCTCTCTCTCTCTTTCTCCTCTCTGGCTTCTGAGTTTCATTTTATTTGTCAAACGTCTTTTTATTCTATGGAGACGTCTGAAGATCCTAGAGATTTCTCTCTCTCTCTCTCTCCGTCGTCTGTCCTTCTAACTAACTAATGAAGATTTGTCTTTCTACATTTAGGATTTTCCTCATCTTCAGAAGATGCTTTACTGTGAGGAGAGCTCTTCTCTCTGAATATTCTCTCTCTCCCTTCTTCAACATTATTTTCTCTGTGGTCCTCTTTGAGTTTTTTTTTCTCTTGTCAAAAAATTTACTATGCAACCTTCTACCTCCATATCATCATCATCTTTGTATTAAAAGTTGACAGAGAAAAAAAAAAGAATTCTCCAGTACTTGACTCAAAGCTCTTGAGAGAAGGAGAGAGAGAGAGAAAAGAGAGGAGGATGGAGATGGGAATGAGAGCATAACTAGAACTTTCCATTGATTTTTCAAATTGAAAAACTATGGTGCTCTTTGTACACGACTTGTGGTAGTCCTAGTTGTATACATATACGAAGAGAGTGTGTGTATGGAGCAGCATCTAATAATTCGGAGGGGATAAAAAATATTTGTGTGTGTGTGTTAGGAAAAGAGACATATATCTTCCCATATATAATTTATGTATGTACAACAATGTCTTAATCCCAGTTGACATTCGCAGGGAATGTAATTCCCTGGCTATTGTGCTTCTCTCCGTGACAAATGTTGAGATTCTCATAAGGCACAATTGTGTGTGGACGGAGTTTGGATTTTGATTCCTGTGAACTTTACATTTGTGCTTGTGTACTTGGACAAAAGCATTTCCATATGGAAGACATATAAAAAGAGAGAAGAAAGAAAGGGAGGGAGACACTCCAGGTTAAAATATTACAAAGGTCCATGGACTCAAGAGTAGACTGTTGGGCTGCTACTGATATTATACTGAGGCTAAAATACGTAGGCCAAGGTTCTCTTCTTTCTCCTCCTCCTCCATTGAATTAAGAAAAAGAAGATGGGGAAGAGGCGGAGGAGGGGAAATGTTTGAGTCACCGCCACACTCTTCCAAACTTTCTTTGCCTACTGCAATACAAAATTGGACTGAGACTTTGGTTCTTTCTTCTCAGATTAATTTAATATTGAACAATTTTCTAGAGAAAGAGAGTAATGACTGTCACAACAATTATACATATACTTTGTATCCTCCTCCTCTTATTGGTACGGAGGAAAGGGACATATCTACACATGTACGACATACACGACAAAGTGGAGGAGTCAGTTGGATATGGGAGGAATGCCAAGAAAATATTTTAAATATACAAAAGACTCTCTTTTATACACTGATACAGCATTGACTTCCACTAGAACGCCAATTATGCCAGAAACAAGAGTACAGAGTCCATCATCACACACGCACACACATAGAGAGAAGAGAGATTGTCATTTTGATGGTAGAGTCTGATATGATGATATGCGGAGATTGAAGTTGGGTCGGTCGACAAGGAATTTTCCTTTCTTTCTTATTCAAATTCAAAAATAAAATTCCCCCCCTCCGACTTTTCAATATTCTTTGGAAAATACGTCTTGACTCTCCTTCAATCCAGTTTGTGTCTTCCCTTCTCACTGATATCGCTACACAGTACAGTAACAGTACAGTGCTCACTCCCCGCTTTCTGTATCTCTAAATTTAGATAGTTTTAACCCACTACTACAACACACAGGGAATTACTACATACTGCACTACTTTGGCCTATATACAATTGTGTATAACCACGCGGCTTTAGCCGACAAGTCTGTGAGAGAGGGAAGGAGGGGGATGCAGTTGAGAGTTTTACAAGACACACAAGATTCTGCATAGGCAGAGCTATAATTGTAATAATGCAGAGAGGGGAAAGAAGAAGACGCAGTAAATATGTATGTGAGTAAAGATGTATATCACTCTTTCAAAGTGATCTCTTTTCCCTATCTCTTTTACATAAGAAACATTTCACTCCCTATCTTTTCTCTCTCTCTCTACCTACGCTCATTGGTTGTGTTCTGGATTACATTAAAAATATATTGTCAACTAATACATGGTTCCCTGTCTACGACGATGGTTTCAAATTGAATTTTACAAGTCAAATCGGGAACCACACTCTCACCCTTCACTCAGAACAGACCGTCACAGGAAGAGAGAAGAGGAGAGGAGACTAGCCAAAAAGTCATTATAGACCAAAAACAAGTCACCTCATCCTAAGCTGTGTAAGTGTGTGTGTGAGAGAGAGATAGAGAGATGGTGTAATGTTAGAAAGATACGATACACAGTCGAAAATTAGCTTGACTCCCTCTTCCTCTTTATATACCTACTCTAGACATGTAAGTTGTATGGAGTAAGTTGCACTTTACGTAAAGCAATAAGACCAAGTTGTCTTTGGCTATGACTTGACACACACTCACTCTCACTCACATTAAACTCTCTGCACTGTTCCCTATTCTTGAGTCGTGTTCCGTTGCCCGAGTTAAGATGAGAGTAGAGGGAGATTTGGAGTGAGAGAGAGACGAAGGGTATATTTCCTATTCATGTGCTAGTGAGCCATTTCCCACACACACAACCAAGGGAAGGGAAGGGATAGGAAAAGTCGAGAGTGCCCCCCTAAAAAAACGGAAGAGAAGAGACGGAAGACAGATCATTATTATATGATGTTCAGTTTTTCCTCATCATCGTTTGGAAGAATGACGTGCCGTGGAATGGAGTGCATAACTGTCGATTGACTGTGTGTCGTTCGTTATTCCGTGTGGAATATTATGAAGTCGAGAAAATAATATCATCACATCATATACACTGTGACTGTGTTTGTACGTGTGTGTGTTTGTGTCGGCTCCACTCTTTATGTGTGCACTCACTCAACTGTTTTATTTGTTTCAAGTCATCATTTAGGAGACTGTGAGGAGGAAGAAGAGTAGTCAACATTGTACAAATAGTATTTAACTTTAATTTTTGCAAAGTACCTAAAAATCTGTAGTCTAGGTTTTTAGCACACAGCCACACCAACATTGTGGTACAGGCTAGCAATTAAATCCAAACGTCAAGCCACACGCTCATAATTGTGTGCCTGTGTGTGTGTGTGTTTTGTGGGGATCAAAGAGTAAAAAAGAAAATAATAATAATTGTGAATTCTGCTGAGCTTCACATTTCCAAGTTTATTTTGATTTTCATTTGCATCCACTCATTACCCAACACACATATATCTGTCAATGTGTGTACATTTGTACACACACACAACACCACCACATTTTCCTCCTCTCTCATTTTTTCCCTTTTGAGAATGATGGAAGTGATGAGACTGACAAGTGTAATGGTCCATTTATGATGATAATATTTTGTGTCTGTAATTGTGAGCCCTGGAGGGAAGCACTTTAAAAGGATATTATTTAAACAATTCAATTGCAATGAGATATCACGATATGTGAATCTGTAACTGTGTGGTTTCAACTTTGTTTATAATTTCAACATACACTCCACTCGCATCCCATCCCATCACACACACAGTACAGTAAAGAGACCAACCCAGCTCTAAAGTGTATTCGATACTCCACCGACCTACCAAACTCAAAAAAACGAGAGAGAAACAGAATTTACATGTCATTTTCTAGTTCCTCCAAACACACACCGAAGAGAGGGAGAGAGAGAATTCCAGCTGAACAAGAGACAGAGAAAGAGAGCATTTAGAAACAGAGCTCAACTGTCACTGGCACTACTCTGTTTTGTTTATCAAAGAACCCATTCAGACACACATCCAGAGACACACACATACGTATACATATAGAGTGATGGACCAATGGCTGCAGTGATTCGTCTCAAATCATAGATTGTAACTAATACAATTTTGTAATTTGATCGGAACGGGGTGGTTTGGTGGTAATAGTTTTCCTCCCTCTTTTCTTTTTTCCCCGTTCCCCTCAACTTTGGCAGTCCGAGTCATGGAAATTTTTCAATAGTTCCAAATCTTATTTTTTCGACCCTTATTTCTTCGGCGTGACAGACTGCCCTAGACTTGAGAGTGATGTACTGTCATCAATAAAAGTTGAAAATTGATTTCTCAAAAAAACGTCTCAATAAAAATAGGATGAGAATAAGTGAAGTGTGTTTAAGAGAAAAGAAAAATAAAGTCAATTCAGTGTCAATTTCCGGGAACACTTGTCCACACGATCCTCCTCCATTCAAATTTGTCATTTGAGCTGGACGAGAGAGAGAGAGATTTGGCTGAGTGTGTGTGTATGTGTGTGTGGTTAAGAAGAGTGTTGAAGTTGTACACACACACATCCCTCCTGATTTTTAGTGTCGTGTAATGTGAGAGTCAAAAACAATATTCTGTTTGTGTTCCGTGATTAGTCTTCCACGTATTTGACTGTTGACTCATTTTCTCCTCCGCTCCACGTTTCAATCCTACATTGGAAATTTTTTTTGTACCTTGATCACATACAGTACTGTTCTGCCTCCGTTCAGATTTCTCCGTATATTTATTGCAAAGTCGTAGATTCGTGTAGTGTTTGTGTGTGTGTATTTTGCGTCGTGCAATAATTTGATAAAGTTAAAGAGAAATAGAAATGGAAGTGGATGGTGGGTAGGGATTATTGTTGTGAAAATATACAACAAAAAGTTATTTTTCTAGTGTCTATATATAATTCTTTGTGCCAGTCTATCCCATTGACGACCAACATCAATCCAAATTACAGTGTGCAGACTTTTCACTCCTTTCCACAACTCACAATATCCTTCACACTAAAAGGAAAAGAATTTTGGAGAAAAATATGCAAAGGGGAAAAGTTTGAAGTTTTTGCCAATGTAGTTTACTGTTGTTTACTTTTGAAGTTGTTTTTGAAAATTGGAAGTAATGGGAGTCAAATAAAAAGTTATTTTCCCAATTGAAAAGGAGGACAAAAATCTATTAATTACTATCGCAATTTTTGGGCCATGGTGAATTTGGGGGATAAAAGTGCAGAAAGTGTGGATGTTTGTTGATTCTTCTAGAACGTGTATTTGATTCCTTCTCTCTGTCGTGTGTATGTGTGTGTGTGTGCAAATACACAGTGACTCGACCTATTTAAATAACACAAAGTAGTCAGGATGGTAAAGAGAGAGAAATAGCACAAAATAAACAGAGGGTCTAAGCGTACAGTGGAGAGAGAGGAGTGTGAGGGGCTAGTGAAAAGGAAAACGTTTTAGAGAGGATCCTTCACCTGGAATTCAAAATAAAATCAAAGGCTTGGACTTTGACAAAAGTGTCAACATCAAATAAGTTCTCTATACATTCATCCGTTACTTGTGTATTGTGTGTGTCGGTGGAGGAGACTCTCAAAAACATTTCGTGTGTGCCTGTGTCTGTGGAGACTGTAAATACATAAGCTGATACTATTCATTTACATTCAGATCCATCATTCATCTCTCCACCCTCCCTCTTCCCTCTCTCCTCCTTCACTAGTTCACATTTCTCATCTCCCTCAATCACACACACACAATGAGAATATAAATGGACTAATTGATTCTACAAAACTTTGAAAATGTCAAGAGCTCTCCTTTGAATGTGTGTGTCTACAATCTACATCGTACTAAAGTTACATCCACACTCTCACTCTCCTCCTCCTTCTCTATGGAGTGTCGCTAATGGGAAATTAAACAGAAAATGAGAATTTTGAATTGCACACACAGTAAACACACACGTCCAACTTGTGTAACTAAAAGACGTTGAAGTGTAGTACAGTTCCCTCCCCTCCTTCATATCAAAGGAGAGAAAGAGTGTAAACGAAAAGTGACGGCGGTGTTTGGAAATCAAAGTCAACATAGCAATAAAAAAATTTGTTTGAAAAATAAAAATATCACATCCACACACACACACAATCCGTGTAGTTGAGTGTGACATAAAGTTTGTTCAATTTAGAATGAACGAAGAGAACAAAAAAATTTATTTGTAAGCCGCTACTTGTCTTGCAAATTTTTTTGCACATGTAAATATAAGTGTGTGCGTACTGGGTTATGAAGAAGGAGAAACGTGACAGGGGATGAATATGAGAATCATTGGGACAATATGAGAAGCGTCAAGTCAGAGAAGAGAGGAAATTTGACAAAAAATTTCTACTCCTATAGTTAGTCGTATAGCACAGAAATTTAGTGCGTCAAGAAAGCAGAAGATAAAAAAAATTGATTAAATGAAATAGCATTTTTATATGGAGAAACCAAGAGGAATAGAGAGAGCGGAGGAAGAAGCTCACCAGAATATCAATGTCGATTCCACACTGTGTAATTTAATCTTGTGATTTCCATACGAGTGAATTTTTCATTTTTCCAACTTGACAGTCAGGAGAGGGAGAAAGAGAGAGAGAGAAAGGGAATTATGTTGGGATTATATTAAAATCCAGAATTGTGTTCCTCTCTCCTCAAATCAAATGCTGAGAAAGGAAGGAGTCCTCCAACTACAAGGTACTGCCAAGTTGGACTTGGATTAAATATAATTGTAATTAATTAAGAGTGGAGAGTGGATAGGGATGATGATGATGAGTACCATGACGATCGTCAGTGAGCCGAGACAGAGTGAGGACATAATCAAAGCTTCACAACAACAACAACCACATCAACAAGTTTTGAACTTGAATTCACACTGTTCGACGGGTGTTGACAAGGGTGAGTCTACAGTTCCCATGACTCCAATGGATGAAAAGAATTGTGGAGGTAGTAGTGGTGGTGGTTCCACTTATCCAGGAGTCGTGCAAATGACTCCTTGTCAATCCAGTCATGACACTCGTCTCGGACACTTTCTACGTCAACTCAAGTGTTCCGGCTACAAGAAGGTACGTATTTTGTATGAGGACACACACACTCAAACTCACTAAACTCTAATCTTAATTTTTTAATCATGCTAATTCCGTCCATGTCCATGTCTTTGTCTCTGCCTTTGTCACGTCCAGTCAACTTTTTGTCAACGTGTTTTGTATCCAATCTGTGTGTTTTATCATGATGGAAAATAAGGAGAAAATCTTCTTTTTTCCACATATCTAAATTTTATTTATGACAATTGCCACCTGGACAGTTTCTCCATGTTCCGTTTTTTCCACATAAACAAGTCTTGTATAAACTTGAAAGGGGGAGACTACATTATGTCTGGCTTTTGGGTGTCCCTTGTAAAGCCACAGAGAGAGAGAGAGAAAAGAGTTAATGTTACTATCTTTATGTGAAACTCCACACGCATTGTACATTGTGTGTGTGTGGAGTGTAGACTTGTGGAGGGAGACGAGAATTACAACGTATTTAACACCAGCTGCTTCTGTCACAGTCAAGCATTTTCACTAATTATAAGCAAATTATGACTACCCTTCTGTACACAAAAGGTCAGCAGTTAAAGAGTTTTACGGGCAGACTCCAACTCGAATGCCCTGGGAAAATACAGTGCAAGTGCAGTGCATTAAAGACTAAATATCTCTCTCTCTCTCTGTGTAAAAAATAACTTTTTTCCTGGCTCTTCCAGTCACATTTCAAAAACTGGCACTCTCATCCTGACAAAGTCTTTACCCCAGTCCAACATTGTAACATATTTTGAGTATTAAGACATTTCTACACAATCCATGGTACTTTTGTGTAGTACCGTATTTCCAACGTTGAAAAACTTCAGCTTGCTTCCTAGCTACTAAATTTCAACTAAATTTTAAGCCTTCCTGTAAGATTCCTTTTTTTGGAATTTAAAACATTTCACCTCCCGAAAATCGGCAGGAAATTTTCTCAACAAAGCATTTTCTTGTAAGGGGGAAAAAAGGTTCACATTGAAAGTTATACTATATCCGGGGAGACTTTATTATTTCATTGCAACTCCCTCATGTTCTGTTGCGGATGGTGAGTGTGGATGATTTCTACGTTTCCTAAAATACCTCCCACTCCTCCTGTGTGTGTGTCATAAACGTTATCGTTACCCTCACCACCACCATCGTCATCATCACCATGAAGGGGGCTGCAGAAGCGGTGTTTTCACATTTTCCGTCCAAAATCTTGAAGAGGTTCGAAGTTCTCAGAAAAATCATTAAGGGACTCCATGTCTCTCTTCAGCTATGGCTACTCTTCATCTCTCTTGTCTGGAACTTTATACAATATGAGACATTGGGGGGCAGAAGGGATATGATGATGGGATCGACCTGGTTTTTGCCGCAACAACAAAATTTTTGCTTATTGTCTGAGTGCATCATTTTAGTATGATCCTCACACACTCAGGAACAGGCGGAGTGGACGGGAGGGATCAATTTTGTACAGTATTTTTCCTTCCCTCCACACACACTCCAAGAGACCTGGTCTGGGTGTTGGGGATGGTGGATCTCCTCCATGTGTGTGTGTGTATGTGTGTGAGTGTGTGAAGATAAAGAATGATAAGCCCTTTTTCCTCCTCTTTGCGCTCAAATTACTTAATAGTTACCTTTTGTCTTTCAACTTTATGTTACGACGTAGGTACGGAGGTCGGAGGAAATGTTTGACGATTAGTATTATAGTAGAGTCAAGATATTAAGCATTACAAGTTGTGGTGATTGTGATGGTGGCTGGATGTGAAATAGTTGGCCCCTCGTCTAGACGAATATAACATAACACGGGGCATTGGAAAAGAAAAGAGAGACTCTCGTTCCGAGTGTGTGTACACTGTACATGTGTGTGTGTGAATTGGACAGAGTAAAAGCGTGTGGATGCAAAATGATTGTAAATAATCATGCACAGTCACACAGCACAGCTCTACACTAAATTTTCAGTTGTAATTGCTCTCACTCGGCCATTGTGTAAATTGAACCAGAAAACGAGAAACTAGAGACACACAAGAAGGAGGAGGAAAGGATGAATATTATTCATACGCTGTTGTTGTTGTGTCCTCAGCTCTCTTCTTATACAACCTTCATATTCGACAACAATGAGACTTGCCATCAACAAGTCATTGGCCTTTGATCTGTCCAACTTGAAGAACCCCATTGCAAAGAGAGAGAGAGAGAAGGCAAAAAAAGATGATCTACAGACATCACATCATATTACACACACTCACACAAACATACATAAGTGTAGTCCATTGCATTTAGCGAAATAGTAAAGTCAAGAGGAGGAGGAGGAGGAGGAAGGAATGATGAAAGAGTGACTGGGTGCTTTTTGACTCTCTGTCCTTTTTTCCACCATTTCCATCCTGCCAATTGACATGACATTTGAAGAAGAAAGATAGAGAGAGAATAATTCAGGGGAGCCATGGCATGAGATGCGTGTACAGAAAGAGAAATATTGAGATCTATATAATGTAAAGAAAAATCTCTTTCACACACACACACACACACACACACATGTACACACATGTCTTGAACACAATCGTGATTAACTTTATTCAGAGAAAAGAGGCGGAGTGGCTACTTTGTTTTGCACATGTACTGATACTGCATAGACACACACACAAATATAAGGATTGGATTGGTTGAAGCCTCCAGGCATTAATCTATTGATTCAAGAGAGGACGCAATGGATATTAAATTATTGTTATTGAATCGAAGTTTGCTTGTTCTACATGTCTACTCTCTTTCCTCTTGGCTCTCATGTGACTTTGTTGTGAGAGAGAAGATCGTAGACACATCACATTCAACACAAAATGTAATGTTGACTATAGATTGCTAATGTAGGATTAGTACAAAAGTCATTAAGAACAGGAACTGGTTCACACAACTCACTCATTGTATGTACTGGATGTGTGTGTGTGTGCAGTACTACTCTACACGTACATGTATAATTTATCCTTATACACAATTCCAAGTGTATTGTGACAACGATAGCCATCAACAGAGACACTTAATTGACACTGTCGAAGAGGGGAAAGAGTGAGTGTGAAGACTAGCTTTATAATACAATTATTGTATAAAGTTTTTTTTCCTCTCTCGTGATGAATGTCTTGAATTACGATTAAGTAAATAGAGTTGAGTTGATGCCAAACTCCACAACCCCTCAACAGCAACAGAAGCAGGAGTAGTAACGACAACAACACAAATCCATGTGACAAGTATATTTACGTGTGTGTGTGCTCCACAAAGTAATCACAATTAAACTGTTGTCGTTTGACAGGCCGTCTATTTTGATGGCTACTCTCTCTCTCTCAAATTAATTTTCTCTATCATTATTACAGATCAAATTACATTACACATTACAGGTCAACATTTTGAGTGGTCTAGGGTCAATGTGAAGTCATTGTAATAGCATGTTTAAAAAATTGATGTTATGGATCATAACCACTTGTTTTTTTGTAAACAAGAGAGAGAGACGAGAGAAAAACGTTTGACAGGTAGAGTGTGCAGAAATTCCGATGCAAATTGCATGCGAGTCAAAGATGAGAGAGAGAGAGAAGAAATGCATCCGTGATGGGTCATGTCATTTAATTCTAGGCAGAGATCAGATCATCTCTTTCATTTTTTCCATCACTTTCATTTTGTGTGTGTGTGTGTGTGTGTGGATGCACACATTTATATTACAAGGTTGGCAAATTGATCATCATTTAGTTCATTTCATAATAAAAACACACAGGTCCACTCATCATCATCCTCCATTCTTTGGAGGAACAGTAAATAATTTAAATATTTGAAGTAAATTATGTACAATTATTAAGTATGATGATTACATGGAGGGAAATTGAAACTGTGTACACAGACTAGTGTACACATAATGTACATATTTAGTTACGTGTGGACGACTCCTCATGATATGAGGTTGAGAGAGCAGAAATTGTTCGTCATCATTATTCATTAATTTTTGTATTGTGATGAGACGAAAGAAGATGATGATATGAAGGATGGATGGGGATGACGGAAATTTTTATTGAAATGTACATAGAAGGGAATGGAAGGAAGAAAGTGGAGAGAGAGAGGATAATCTATAAAGTCAGTCATCAAGGCAGGTAGATAGGATGGGATGGAGAATTGTCTATTGTTTCCCTTCATATCCCTATACTAAATTTATGATGGATTTTTTCTCTTCTCCTTCATCCTCCTCCACTGATTAATAATGGGATACTTGCTGGTTTGCTACAGTTAACTCATCAACCTCTCTCCTAGCCCCATGTGTGTGTGTGTGTGTGAGGTAATTATGAACATCAGCATTATCAACATGCTGAGACTGTGCCTGGCGTGTGTGTGTGTGTGGCTGTAAGTTGTCTTTTTATGACAAATTTCTTTTATAACTTTCGCTTTTGTTTTCATTCTTCATTTGCTTGGTCATGGCGAGCCGGCCGCCTCCTCCCACATTGCATTACATTAGAGAGAGAGAGAGGGAAAAAATGATAGTACGGTGCAGGCAACATCATAAAGTAGTGTGTACTAATTGTAAAAGGCTGTAAAAAAAGTAAATTGTATAATAATTTCTGATCCCTACACACTATTACATGCGGAGAGGGAAAGCAGAGAGGGAAAATGTGCAAAAATGCAAAAAAATTCCTTTCTACAATTCAGACGTTGTAGTCAAATGAAAATGAAAATTGGGGAAAAAAACGGGACAAAAATTGCACACTACTATTATTCGCAGTATAGCAATTATATTTTAATCCTCTCTCTCTCTTCTCATTTATTTTTTTTCATAATCGTTTTTTGACCATTTCTCTGTGTGTGTGCGTGTGTTTCAAATGGCAAGTTTCAATGAGAGAACTCTGTCATTATTTAGCTTGTCAATTGTGAATTTGGATTTGGGGGATTTGGAAAGCCGCTCACACATTAAGAAAAAAATTATTCACTCACAACTACAGCCGCACAACACAACTACATAAAAATTTAAAGTCAATTAGTTTTTGTTTAAATGACTATTTTTGCATGCTAATTTGGGGAACAATGACAAAAGGGTTTCTCCATGTCAGGGGAAAAATGACATAATGAAATTATTATCAATTGTTTTCCCCTCTTCTTGAGAAATATTCCTATTTTGCTTGTAGCCTGTCTCATAATTTTAAAGAATGGAAGAAAATACGCAATTTACTCACATCCCTTTTGGACAGACAGCCACACACACAACAATACATTTTGAGTCCTAATGTCCATTATATAAAGACATTTGAAATGTACACTCGTGGGCTCTTCTCCTTTCTGTTTCTTGTACTGTGTGTGTGTGTGGAGGATAATGATGGTGAGAAGGATGATTAGAATAATTACATATTTTAGTCTCCTCTCGCTCTCATGCCCATTACACACTTTGTGTAGGGAGTGTGTGTGTGTGTGCAATATTGGCAAAATTGTGGGACCGAAGGGAAGGAGACTTTGGACTGTGGATGTGGTGAACATCTCATTTCCTCTTTACGGATTCTTCGTGCCGATGAATTAATTTCCAAGATGATAGCAAATGATCACAACAACAGTCAAATGGAAAATGAGGAATTCGTGGAGGATTTCAAAATTTAAGTCCTTTTCACACACACACAAACGCTCTTCCTCTCCAAGTCTATTGTGTGTATGCATGTGTGTCTGCCCACCTGACGATGATGTCATAAATCCTTTATTGTCTGGCATAATAATAAGTACAATTTATGTAAGTTCTCTTGCCGACTCTCACATGCCCCAGTCCACACACACACACACACACGAAAGAGAGAGAGAGAGGGGGAGAGTGAAATGTGAGATTGTCCACATTAGACTAACATTAACCATGTCCATCCATCTCTCTTATTGTTCTTGTTGTCTGATAGCCTATCACATTAGAGAGTGTAATGGTTAAAAACAATACATCGTAGAGGAGTCCATAACCATAAAATAAATTATTACAAATTCAAGTCGAGAGGGAAAGCTCATCCAATTAAATTTTCCACTTGTGTCTGCATATTTTAACAACTCTTTATATATATGTGAATGGCATGGAGGAGGAGGGAAAGAAGGGCTAAAAGGCGTTTGAAAATTTGACGAGTTCACACAAATTATTCTCTCTCTTCTGTGTTTGGCCCAACGTAAAATTAGGACACACACACAAACAGAAATCTCAGAGAATTTTGAACCATTTTTTGTGTTCATGTCATTGCCATGCTATTTCATGCAAGGAAGAACTGTCGGTAGACATAAACTACGAATGTCGGTTTGATTCAACAACAGAGAGACCGACGGAATGGGAAAAACCGGGTTTTGTACGGGGCTATTAATTCTCGAGAGTAGAATGAGTGAGAGGAAGGGGACCGAAGCGGGGATATTGCCTTCCCGAATGTCTCGAGAACCAACTAATTGAAATCATTTGAATGTTAATAATGTCTTCAAAGGGGAAAAAAGGGCCAAATGAGGAAAGAGACAAAATTGTCGTGTGCAGAAAAAAAACTACCTCTCTGCATGGAACGAACGTTTTGTGGTACACACATCAAAAAGTATGAATATCCAAATTTTACCGGATTTTTTTGGGCGTACCTTGCCATCCTTACATGTGTACAAGTGCTTTTTTAATCTGGAGTGTACTCTTTCCTCCCTGGTCAAAAGGAAAAATAAATGAGGGTCGCTTCCTTAACCCGCCGTCAACCTTCCGTTTCAATCTTCCTCCAAACCCACACACACACACACACACACACACAAACACAAACGGACACACATGTATGAAATGTATGAATTCTCATTTTTTGCCCTCAGCCATGTTCCCTAGCAAAAGTCAAGGGTTTTACATCCATCCCTGGAGCTGAGAGAAAAGTACAAAAAATCCCGTCCAAAAAATTCCATGTATAGATCATCATACTGCATTGTGTACACCAAGGGAAGAGAAGGAGGAGGAAGCGTGTTCCAAAATTCTGAAATATAATTCAAATTTTTTCCTTGACATTTTTTTAAAAAGGAAATTTACCTCTTTTGAATTGCAGTACCTATTACGTGTAAAAAATGTACACACATAAGCAGGATGTAGGATGGTGGGAAGGGGTAGGATGGACACTACACTATATATTGTACAAACTTGGCCTTACATGGAAAAAAGTCATTTGTAGTGGGAGGTGGGAGATACAGCGGGTAATTTCCTATTAAGCGATCATCCCACAGACAGCTATAGCACACACACACATACACACACACACAAAGTACACAGACAACGTGAAGTTTCCTTCAGACTGAAGGAACTCCAGTCAAGTTAGGTTAGGACTGATGAGGGAAGACGGACTCTCTCCTTTTTTTGGATGAGGAGGAAGGAGCATGTGGATGCATCAAGACCACGGGTAATATTTTATAAGAAAAATCGGTGACAAGAGATACTCAATCTTGGTTGGCTGTGTACAGCAGCAGCAGCCGTAGGATGAACAGGGCAAGAGGAATAGAGTGGAGAAAGACAGGAAAAGGAAGGAATCATCATCTTACTCTCTCTCTCTCTCTCTCTCAAAGATATATCTTTTTTGGTTTTGCCTATCCACTTCTCCCGTCCATTTTCCTCTCTCTCTCCCTCTCGTTTTGTGTGCTTGTATATTCAGACATGGAGTCGACTAATGTAATTTTTCCGACCACTGATACTCCCCGTCTTCTTCTTGCTGAACCAGCATGTAGGGGACATACACGGTCCGTGTACGTAGTTGTGTGTGTGTGTGAAGTCTGGAAGACGGAAGAATAGGGACGCATCCTCTTTTTCTTTTCCATCTCTTCACCGTTCACCCACTCAGAACGTAAATGAAGCTGAAAATTTTTTATTCGTCGGAATTTTCCTACTTTGTACACACACACACACGCACACACAGTTGCATCTTATCAGGAGATTCCTTCAGCTCTTTTTCTCTCTCTCGGTCTTTGCGAGAGGGAACTCATTAAGATTTTTCATGGAGTTTGCATCCTTTCTACCCTGCACGGAAGAGTACAGCCATTTTGACTGGTGGTATCAAAGACTTTTATGTGAAGAGAGAGTGAGTGTGTGTGGTTATTTTGAGTTTGCTCCGAGTAATGTGTTTGAATTGAATTTTTCCGGTTCGGTTTTTGAAAGATCCTCGAATTCCCGTCACGACAAAGATGCGGAGACGTCCTAGCATGAGAAGAGGGGGATTGGAATGACTAATTACAAAAAATGAAAACGGGAATTCGGCATTTTCTCTCTACCACTATTTTTCCCACTCTGGCTTGTCCTCAATCCTTCAACTAGTGCCAGGAGTAATGTAATGCAGTGTACATTACACTACATGGGGTATAAAGACAGGTTTACGTTCAGGTTAATTTAAAAACAATTATTATTAATCGGCCATGGACGTTGAACGAATTTTGAAGAAAGGGAATCTATCCACATAGAATTTAATAAATTGTTTGTGTTGGTTTGAAGAAAATTGAATTTTAAGATTAAGCTAACAATTGATAGGATGTTTATATTGAATTAGAAAAAATTGAGTTTCAATTAAGCTAATATTAAATAAAAAAAAAATCATAATTGACTCAAAAAATTTATTTCCGTGCAAAAGGCTTTTGGTCTTGTGTAATCGTATATTTTTTATCCAATTTTCACTGATCCTCCTCCTCGAGAATGGGACAATTTTCTGTATATAAATACACATCAAGAAATGAGGAAGAGAGAAGGAGGAACCCATGACCGAGTTGGTGTGTTTCTATCTATTTTTTTCGGATTTGTTGTTGTTGAGGGGAAATGCAGTGTGCGTGATTCTAAATCGGGACCTCAACACACCCGCACACACACACTCCACACTCTCCTCACACACGAAACAAGGACAGGGAAAAGGGGACAGGAGCGTAGGAAGGACTCTTCTCAGTTTGAAATATTAAAATAAAAAACACTTTTTCTTCTTTTTCTTTTACTGCTCCTTCCGAACTCCGCCTCCACTCGGGAAGCACACACACAAATACTACGCAGAGATCATACAGCCGCATAAATCTTTCCTGGTTGGGTATTTAGTGTGGATAAAGTTGTATGTGTGATACACTGTGCCTAGTAAAGTGTTCCATAACGTACACACACACACACATTGTATGTGTTTGGCTGCATGTGGATTGTGTCTTCACATTTTTAAAGATTAATTACACAGCAATTCTCGAGTCTCCTCCCTCTTCTCTTTTATTTCCCTGTTTTTTCAAAAATGAAGCCGAAATCTTAGAATAGTTGTGTGTTTTTCGATGGAAAAAACAAAAGCAAAAAAAGAGGGGTTCACAAAATTTGTCTCCATCGTCCTCCTTTTTCCCTGACGAAGGAGGAAGTTGAGATTGAATATGAGATACATGCACACACACGAGAGAGAGAGAGAGAGAGAGAAGGGAAAAAATTGGGGCCATGTTTTGCACTTGATGCATGGAAAGGGAGGAGGAGGATGACACAGAGGAAGAATTTAATCGTGAACATTTCAAATAATGGTTACAATCTGGTACACACACACACTGTGTACACACACGCACACACACAGTAGTACAGTGTGGGACTATGATACAAACAATTTAATTCAAAGCACCCCCACAAAACTGTGAACACAATAAATTTTATGTGGTCTTATCTTTTGTCTCCCACACATCGGAAGATCATGACACACACACACAGACACATACACACACAGCTTGATATTCAGTTATTAAACTAGCGGCAAATAACTTTTATATTATTGTGTATGCTTTTTATAAAAAAAATTACAAAAACATTTGTGAGTTCTTTCTACCATTGTATAATCTCAAAGAAAAAAAGTGCATTTTAGTTGCTGTAATAATAACATAACAGCTTCCTTTTTTTAAAGAGTCTCTCCAAAACGCACACACTTAGACACACACACACAGGGGGAGGAGGTGGAAGAGGAAGAGCAAAGAGCGTATAAAATACCATTTAAAAAATCGTCAGCTCAAAAATGCAACGAGGTCCCCTTGTTTATTGTATTGTATAACAATAGACGAGATGAGGATGATGATGACTTGTTCAGCCTTAATGTTACTTCTTGCAATAGTCAAGGAATAACTTGGTCTATAACCCAACAACAACAATAATAAGAAAACACACACACACACACACACGGTCAGTCCTGCAAAAACACCTTAATGGGTTATGTGGGGAGAAAAAGTATAAAATATATTTTTTACGATTTTTTCATCTTGATAATCTGGAATTTTCTTATGAACACTTTTCTCCTTTTTATGAGGGATATTAAGGAGTGCAGAAAGGGATAGATAGGCCAGTAGAAAGAGGGAAGAATTCTTTTGTATAGACATATTCCACTTCTGCGTCTACCTCCTAATCTTTTCTCCTTCCCCCCATTTTTTTCTACTTGACAATTCTACATTTTATGGAGTAATGAAATGAAGTTGTAATCGCCATTCTCTTCCATCTTTCATTGTATTGTATTAGTTAGAGTGTGTATGTACAGCACCAAAAAGCCACAACACACACACCAGTCCAAATGTTGTATGGGTATTTGGGCGGAGTAGCAAATTTCGAAAAAAATGAGTAATACTTGTAGATTTTATTGGACAATCAAATTTTCTTTCTTTCTCTCTCCCTCCCCACTACCTTCTTCCATTGTCTGTAGTCCATGGTTTTTCCATCCTCTGACTTAATATCAAAAAATGTAAAAAAGAATATTCTTTAGAAAAGGCTGAAAGCTAATGCCGAAAAGTACAAATCCAGTATCTCTTTCTTTGCAAATGGAAGGGGGAAATACTCGTACATTAAATGTACATGTAAATTCTGTGGAATCCGGAGAGGAAAGGAAAGGGAGAATTATATTATATTATGGTGGATATAAGTGCACGTTTTTCCCTCATTATACTCCATTTTACTATGTAGAGATATTGTAGAAGGAACTAGGATTACCTTGAGTAATTGTCAGAGTGGAAGATTAAACTTAAATTAATTTTCCTGGAAAATCTACCTGGAATTTAAGCTGCCCTTGAGAGAAAGAGAGGGACGACTCTACAGTCTACGTACTTTGTTATCGTCGTAGTTTGTTTCATACTTGTAATAGAATTATTCAAAATGTCGAGTGCTTTTTGTTTCTGTCATCGTCAAGTATCCAGTTGGTTTAGGATCCATCAAAAAGAATTGGACTAATTTTCTAAATGTGCCATTTAGGACCAAAGAACAAATATATGAGGAAGAAAGCTCGAGTTCATATAACACTATGAAACTGTTTTGCTATACCCATAGCAGTGTAAAGCCCACCCTCTCGAGTGGACCCTTCATAAACCCTGAATCTGAACGGACACTGCATTTGCCTCTGAAGGGATTTTCATCGGGTTTTCGGTGAATGATGCCATCAATGTTCACGATATGATCAAATTGACTTGTTCTCGTTCATGACCTCCACAGGTCATCAAGTGGTCATTGGGTTTTGGGGCAAAAGTTTTCCGAATGACATGGGACTTTCTTTAAACATTCTACAAATGTCATTCTAAAAAAATTTGAAGGACTGATTCTGACCTAACCTCCGTGGTTTGACCTCCTAGGGTCAAAACGGTGTCAATGGGGATCCCTCCGAAATTTCACAAAATAACAATTACCGTATTTCCTCCATTAGAAGACCCGCCTTTTCTTACGAAAACCTGTCCCGAGATTTTTATAACAATTACTAATATATAGTAATTATTACTATTCTAAAAACTAAGAAATTACTCCATCGGACAAATTTTAATTTGAAGAATTTTATTCAGCCAGACAAACAACAACAAATGAACGACTCAGGTTTTGGCTTCTCCCCTGAAGGACCATTGAATATACATAAGGGCTTATACTATTGGCCCTGTATAGGCAGCCTGTGCGTGGCCCTTCGTTTGTTGGCTCTCGTGGACAGCCTGTGCCTAGCCCTGCACGGATTGGCCCTTAGAATTATAAGGGTATAGCAAAACAGTTTCATAGTGTTGTATGAACTCGAGCTTTCTTCCTCATATATTTGTTCTTTGATTTAGGACTGGGACTCCAAAACGTTTATCATTCCCTACTTTATTAGCAAAGAGTCAACTGTCAAGAAGAGGTGTAGAGTACGGGGGGTTATTTTTTGAGAGAAAGTGAAATGAGATTTAGATTATGTATGTATCTCTCCCTCTAAGCATAGAAAATAAAGGGTTATTTTATTTCTACATTCTTTGGTTTTGTATTTCACAATGGTGCATTTTCACAGTTGCAATTTTTTCATCAGTTTTTTTCTCTTGAACTTAATCCTTTTTCCAGCCAGTTTAAAATTTCATTTTCATTTTGATGTGTCGACTAAAAGAGATGAGGGGTAAAAGAAAGTGAAAATTGGACGTAATTTCAAAAATTGTAATTTAATCATCCCAACCTCGTATAACAATATCAATGGCACTTACAAACGAAGAAGAAAGGGACACCTGAGAAGTGTCAGTTTATTTCGAGAAAAAAAATGGGGACAGTAATTGTTTAAATAATAATTATTGTCCATATCACTCTGTTCTACATGTGTATAATTAAGATAAGGCTGTCGCCGGTGTTCCAGCTCTTTTCCAAATGGAGACAAATGGAGAAGAGTCTGTGGAAAAGGGAGATAGGGAAGGAAATGTGACTTTTGGATTTTTTAGCGGAGATGGGACCCCATAAATAGACGGAGAGAGTGCGTGTGTAAAGGGTTGTTGTGTTCCCCTTCTGGTACGCCAGGCACATGGATAAGGAAAAATGAGAGTGAAAATGGGAATGAGGAGGACGGAGGGAGAGAGACAACAAGAGCCACTTTTGTTTTGTCTTTGCAAGAATTATCCTGTTCTGTCTGTCTCTGTTCTACAATATGTGTGTGTGTTTTGGTCTGGTGACTTGTTGTGTATGATTATACAAGGATATCCCAGAACTCAGTCGGAGTCGTAAGAGAATTTATGTGTCCGTATTGCACTGTCTAAAGAGAGAATGCCGTTGTCAAACTTCTCTCAATGGTTCTTTACTCTCAGTCTGTCTTCATGTTTGACTCCAATTCTGACTCTGACTCTGTCTGTGTACTCAAAGTGGAGGAATACAATGAACAATTGTTTCCATTGTGTATTTCTTTCTCACTCTACCTCACCCTCTCTCTGTCTTTCCCTCCAACATTTTTTTTCTCTTTCTCCGAAATATTAGTCAACTGATTTTAAACGGTAGTCTACTTGTCGCTTCGTCCATCCCCGTCACGTTCCTCTATTCCATCCCGAGTTTGAATCCTCCGAACTTATTTTAAAAATACATTTTCCAGTACTGGCTCTCATTTTTCAAAATTTGAATATCGAAGAATGTTCTCAAAATTCTTAGAACTCTTTTTAAAAAACTTTCAACAAATTTTTCTATTTTATATTACAAACGTTCTGTATTTTTAATGATGAATATAATTTAAATTGGAGTGTCGACAGTAAGTTGACAAAGGATCATTATGTCCAACTTGAACTACTATGGTCCAGTGACGTTGGAGTAGAAGTAGAAAGGTAGGCTAATTATTCCGCCATGCACTTGAAATTAAGATTTACAAGGTTCTCTTATTCTTGACACTGTCAAAAGTCAGTCATGGGTAGAATCCTTTGAAACTTGTGTACAAAAATAATTTTTGTGTTGAATTACATGGAATTTTAAAATATTTATTTTTAACTTCATAATATTTTAAATTTATGCTCAAGTTATTTCGGAGGGTTGTGTTGTGAAGAGCCCAAGTTGAGTGTGGAAAAGTGTGTGTGCAAAAAGAGGCCTGAAGAAGAACGAGTAGGTGAGAAAGTGTGTGTGTGTGTAGGAGTGTGAATGAGGAATTTTGAGAAGAGACCGAAATAGAGATAATCCGGCACATGTTAGATAATGATGGAGAGGGAGAGAGAGAGAGAAGTTAAAAGTTGGAAGATTAAGGAATAGTTGGGAATGGAATTGGGAGAGAGAGCCTTGGCTTCGTCCTGATGGATTTCTTTGATAAGCTCAGTCTCCCTTTGTGTCCCCCATAAAATGGGTAATAGAAGGAGGAGCGAGGAGTGTGACAGGGAAGATGAAGGGAAAGAAGAAGAGGAGGAGGCTAGAGAAGAAAAGGATGTAAAATCCCCCATCCATACAGATTTATAGACTCCTTCACTTTTCAAACCAATATGCTCCAACACTCTCCACACACAACACACAGACACACACTCAGTCATTCTCTGTGAGTGGTGTGTGTCGTGGAGTTGAGAGAGCGGAAAGATGAAGATGCTTTTAATCCTTTACACACAGAAAAAGTGTATTGTGAACGATTGAAAAGAGTTCTCTTCTTTTTTTCACTCCCCCTCTTCCTCCTCTTGTTGTTGTGCCCTTGTTGTTGTTGTTGTTATCCCCTCATACTTTATATAACGTGTTTCCTCCTCTTCCTCCTCTCTACATCTTTGTGAACACAAGTTTTTGTACTTCTGCAGGTATTTTCTTGGAGTAGTATAAAATTTGACATGATGGCAGTCACAATTTGCTCAACACAATTTTTTTATGTCACAAAATTTCTTTTTTTATACCTCTCCTCAATTCCACTCCCGACACACACACACACACCACAAAGAATTCTACCTCAATATTCCAACGACTCTTGAACCCTCCTCTTTTCATACACATCTATATTTTCTGTGTGGGTGTGTGTGGGGAGAGAGAGGGAAGAGAAGTTTGTTGAAATTACCCATGGAAAATTGTACGAAGCGTTGTGATCACAAATTACAATAAAAACCGAACATGACTTTGGATTTCTACATTCCGCATTGCACACTGTCAGCACACACACACTCTCTCTCTTGTACAGACACAGTCACATTTTCCGCTTCGACATTTCCCAATTCCCAAATGGAATTGTAATGGAGTTTGCAGAGTTGACTTTAAAATTCTCTCTCTCCTCTTCATCTTCCTCTGCCACTTGTGTTTGAGCTTGGGGGTTACTCTTGTATTCCGGGCAAAGACTGGGAAAAGATAAGACGGGCACTGTTAAACAATGGACTGATTAAAGTTAAAGATAGGGAAGAGTCCTCCTTGTTTGATGGCCGAGTGATACAAACAACTGTTCAAAATTTAGACTTCTCTACCATGCATCATCAATTGTGACATATGGATCGTGGACGTGATCTTATTTTACCCTACTCTGCACACTATCTTTCACACACACACACACACACATGTACACACATAGGGAAAGTAAGGAGTAGATTGCAATGCCTCTTTCCTTCTGTGTGTGTTGACTCTCCTGACTTGTCATCGTTCTGCCACATCAACCCGCTCCATCATTACACAGCCAATGACACATTAAATTCCCGTAAAAAGCTCTCTCGCCTCCTACACACACACACACACTAGAGTCTGGAGTTGGTGTGTGTGTGCGTGTAATTGAATTGGCAGTTTATTATAACTACGCAGTCAAATGTGGAGAGAGGAGGCGAATTGTGTCTCAAAATATCAACTCATTTAACATGGGCAAGTTAAAAAAGAATAGGAAAAAAGTTTTTCCATCAAAGAGTCAACCTTGTTTGGTGACCCTAAAGTCTAAGTCGACATATGTCAATAGCCAATAAAAAAAGTTTACTTCAATTCCTTTGCTCTGTTCCTTTCCTCTACTTGTAAAATAGAAGACTGGTAGGAGAAAAAGTTTTAAATGTATTAAATGACAAGTTGGAGAAAAAAACAAGATGATGATGATGTCTGAATTGTGGAGGAGAGGAAGAAGAAGTGGAGGTGGGAAATTATTAAATTGTGAAATCATTTTTACATGGAAATTGAATTACAAAAATTGACAGTGATAATGTTATAACCATTTCTAATGGATGCATAATGATCCTTAACTCTCGTTTTTCATATCCTATAAAAACAGTAACATTATTATGGCCATTGTTTTTCACTCCCTCTCCTCCTCCTCCTCAGGACAACAGTCACATCACAAGCTGACTGGGAGGATGATGATGTTTTTGAAAAAAAATAAGTTTAATGGAGCCCCCCATAAAAATTTCTCATAATTAAATTGTAGGGTGAGTAAAATGCTGCTGCTGCTATTTGGTTGGCGTTGCTTCTTTCGCTGTTACTACTGAATGAGTTGTAGTCCCCTTGTCACTGACGTGTCTCTCTCTGTTTCTCATACAATGCTGCATAAATGAGAGTTTATTTTAGCCTTTATTACATTTAGGCACACACAATCATTACTTTTTTTAATACAAACACACATACGACACACACACAAAGGAACGGCGTCCATAAAGCTTCTCCCCATTATCACTCCCATGTATCTCCCCTTGTTCTTGTTTCCTAAACACAACATAACACACACGCGCTCTGAGTGTGTGTGTTTGCCTGTGAGAGATCCCACGAACAAAGAGGAGTGTCAAGTGGGTACAGAAAATTGCAAATTTTTTGAACCGAACATAAATAACTTGTGCAAGTTGGTGTGTGTGACTCGTGAGTGAAGGATTAAGGGGATTTCGTGGTGAATTTCAATTTTTCCTTTCCTTCCTTTTTTTCCCTTTTTTGACAATCCAAAAGATAGGGATATACACTTGCAAGAAATAATTGTGAGAACTCGTATATAAATACAAATTTTATTTATAGTGTATTTCTACACTCGACTTTTACTTGCCCTGGGATTCTGAGGTGAGTTCAAAGTCAAAGAGGAACAAATAATGAGGGAGGGAGAACAAAGCAAAATTGAGAGAGTAAAAGAGAGAGAGAGAGGGAGATGAAACGGCGTTAAATTCTTGAGTCGTTGTCAATTGTGAATTACTGCTTATTTCCACTCTTGTTTGTCCAACAGTGAGACACACACACACGCACAGACCGGGAGGAGAGATAACGAGAAAGATTTTCACATTAAATAGAGGCGAGAACTTCAGACAGAGAAGAGAGAGGGAGAGAGGCAGAAAAAGATAAGGATCCTTCACACATCAAGTAGGAAAGAGAGAGAGAGGACTCTTTGGACTTGTTGGGAAAATATAGAAAATATAAAATAAAACAGTTCGGACTCTGTTTCACTGAATGACATCCTCCATGGCATGGCAATGCTCTGCCCCTTCACACACACATTTAATGTGGGCTCTGTCAAGTGTTGAGAGAGGGAGAGAATTTCAGGAGTTTTTGAGAGGTTTGAACCGTGGGCAGTGTATGGCTTTGTGTGTGTTGTTTCTCTTTCTGCACTTGATACAAGATCATTCGCCTCTCTCATTTTCTACTTAAAAATTTCTCTGAGGATTTTCCACAACCAACTATATATATGTGTGTGTCTGTGTAGAGAGAGAGAGAGAAGCTGGACTTTTGTCCATGTACTCTCATGCTGTCCATTCAACCGTGCATACATTTTTGACTTTGTATCGTGTAGTCATAAATCTCCTTTCGTCCAGTCCAAAACCCTCTCTCACTTGACTTGTGAGAGTTTTTGGAGAGTGAGTGTCGTTTGTATTTTTCTATGCAACTGGAAGAGAGTGCCATTAGTCCGTATTTGTGTATTATTTGTACAGCGAGTCACCCTCCATTTTCCAATGAGGTAAAGAGAGAGAGAGTGTGTGTGTGTGTATTTTGTAAGGACCTTTAGTCAAAATGGACAAGGTCGGGTCTTTGCCTCTTTGTCCCTTGTTGGGTGATCTGGACAGTGTCATTCAGAGGGAATGAGTAAAGACAAAAGGGCTCACCAGAAGGTTCACCAAAATGGACAAAAAGGGATTGAATTCCTCGTGTTTTACAAGTGAAGTGATAATACAAATGTAGTGTGTGTCTTGTGTGTACACTGTTGACATGCAGATGCCTCCATTTCCACTTGTTCCTTACCCTCCGAATTCCTTTTGAATGTCTCTCATCTTTCGGTCATCATCCTTGAGAGCCTTTTTTCAATGGGGGAGTGCAAAAGCCCCCATTTACTCCCTTCTGTTTTCATTTGAATTTTACTCGCTGTGTAAGCTAACTAGCACGTTAAATGTGGTGGTGGTTTGTTGAATGGAGTGAGGATGAAAAGATTTCCAAGTCAACTTTTTAAATAAGTGTAATGTAATAAATTCTACTGGATTCAAGACTGCCAAGATTCTTGAATTTTGTGTACTCTGTGTTTGTGTGGATGTTTGTTTGGAACAACCGGAGGCTTGTCTCCTGACCCACAAAATCCTTCTCTTCGGTCCACCCCTACGACACAAGTACAAGACACACGGTGCAGTGATATTTAGAGTGTTGTAAAAACTATCATTTTTCATGTGGAAATGTGTCTGGATGACAGAGGGAGGGAGGGAGGGAGACAGAGAAACTAGCATGGAATGGAGTGTTACGTGTGTGTGTGTGTGTAAAAAATATTTATTTATATGGACACACTTTACTTTCCTCTCCACACACACTGTAGAGCCCTAATAAAAAGAATGAAGTGAGAGTGAGAGAGAGTTGGAGAACAGTGTGCTTCTTTTTACCACTAATCGAATTTGTGAAAGACGAAGAAGAAAAAAGTTTTTTTCCACTTTTCTGATTTTATCAACGAGTTCATAGATGGGAAGATCTTCATTGAACTCTACCCGGACCTCTAACTTCCATTCCCATCCCTTGTACACAACCATACATACATGTATGAAGGGGGGTCAGGGCCTGGTTGTACACATTTGACCCTAACTCTCGAAGAGACTCTCCGCCCCATGTCTTCATAATGGATTGAATTTGTTCTTTTAATAGTTACAATTTTTCCCTCACGTACATTTTCCTTTTTTTCAAAAAAAGAGTCCAAGTCAGTGGCTGATCGGAAACTTTTCAACTTGTACAACTCTTCTTTTCATATAGTGCATTCTCCAGTTCTCCAAAAAATACTTAGTATGTATTTGTGTGTGTGACAATTCAGACATTTTGATTTATTTCGGAGGATACACAAGATAAGGAGATGTGTGACTCGTAAAATTTTGCAATCTTTTTTATTTCCTTGACAATTTTGACATGGAATCTAAATAAATATTCATGGATGTCCCATTCAGGATGGTCAATTCGGATTGTTATTTTCCACACACGCTCTTCTCTGATGTGATCAGTGATCTGAATTGTGTTTGTATTGTGTAAATGGGAAATCTCTCAATATTTTTTTTCTCCATCTCTCCCGCTCTTTTTTTCTGATGGAGAGAAGAGAAAATGTAAAATCCTGGAGGACACGTTCCACGTTTGACAGACTGTAATACAAGGAAGTTTACAGCTCCATTCCACATCCAAAAGTAATAATGTCACCTGGGGAACAGCGAGGCAGTTGGGTAATAGTGAAGTGAATTGAAACTGTTTATTGGAATCATTACGAGGATTTATATACGTCTAATGTACATTACATCCCCGCCCCTCCTGTACTCTTCTCTCCCCTAGCCTTCCATCCTCCGTTTGAGTGTGTTATCTTGTCCAGTCAACTTTCCCCTGGATATTTTCGCCTCAAGCACCAGTCGTTTGGCCCCTCTTGAACAGTCTGCTAGTGTCCACACACACACTTTCGGAGGGAGAGATAAAGAACAGTGTCCATAGAGTCGAGATATCGTCAGAGGAAATCCAAAATTTCTAGATTGTAGGGCATAACGAGTGAAGAACGGATAGATATACCTACTTCAGATTCAGAGTGGGTGTTCCGTCTCTCTCTCTCTCTCCTTCCCTCTCGTCATATTTTTTCAACACACACACACACACCCTGGCCAGACAGACATATTGAAGAAGAAGCGAACCCCTCGGAATTGCTCATGTTCTTCTGAAGTTCAAGTGTGAGCTTTTTGGGTGGTGTGCCTGTGTGTGTGTATGTACACGTGTGTGTGGGTGAGACTCTCCGGTAGATCCATGTCATGCTTTTCCTCTTTTCATTTCCTCGGTCTCCTCTCCCTTCACCCGCGTTTTCCTCCTTGATGGCCTCTTAATGGCCTTTGAGAGTGAAAGTGGAGTTACACTAGCTTTTTTATCCCGCCGTTCAGAATCCCTAAGAAAAAAACAAGTTCACGCCTAAGATAACATGACACGTTTTCTCCTCTTTCTCTCTCTCTTTCCCAACTTCCTCAGCTTCTCCCTAACTCCCCTTGTCTCCTTCCATATTATGTTGTACCTTTGTACAAAAGTTTGAGAAATAATTTCTTTCGTCATTAGCGGACTTGTTAAAGTGTGGAAGGGGGAAAAATTTGTTTGCACCGTCTGCGACTCTGTGTGTGGTGTAATTTCTGAGAAAAAGGAGAGGGATTTTTCAACGAGGCAATAAATGAATGACAGCAAGTAATAAGGTGAGACCTTTTTTTAAATGTGGAAATATTCATCATCGTTATCTGTAGGGAGGAATCAAACAATAATGGAAAGTCGGGGTTTGTAATATTCTGATTCAGTGAAAGATGATTCTTGCGAATTTGTGGTCACAAATAAATAATTCTATTTTGGTGTGGGAAAAATATTATTAATGGGACGCCTCAACTAAATTGAATCGAGTTTCGTTCACTGCGATAAATAATATAAAAACTGCACGTCTCGTAAACAGTTTGAATCAAAATGGAATCAATTTGTGATGGTTTAAAGCTTCCTAACAATAATCGTCCAATAATTTTTAAGAATACACAAAATTTGTAATAATGGTTTAATTTTAAAATGCCAAAGCTTTTGTGCACTGCCCTAAAATAACAGTCAACATAATTTTTTCGTGAAATACACCAAGCATCTGTCTTTCAATTAATGGCAAATAGATTTGGCCCAATTAATTTTCTTCATTATTCCTTCGGCTCGTGGAGAAGCCATAGAACGTTCAAAGCAATCCCACTTAAGATTTTTCCCATACAAAATTCATCCTGACATCCATAATTCTCCAGAGAAAAGAGTATTTCCTCATCATTGTGATCCCTCCCACGCAAGTCTATTACAGTAGCTATAACAGTAGCCTTGGAAGGCTACTGTTGTACTGCAAAGAGGATGCCAAGCTGTATCCCCATTCCATTTTTTTTTACTTTCTCCTCATTTCACTCTGATTCTTTTCTCTTTTGTCTGCACACACATTCCACAAAGCAGTCACAGACAATGTATTTATATTGAAGGAAGAGAAAAAAAACTGTTAAATGCGCTCCTCCTTCTGTACAAGCAGTCATCAGCCACAACTCATTACAACATTTATCGCCGAGTCTGAGACTTTCTGTGTCTAGCTCCTCAGTACAGCGAGACCTCATCCCGCTGAAAATGAAATATGGAGAGGGAGGGAGAATGATTATGGAGAAATGTGGGGGTTCTTCCAGAACGGAGGCCTTCAGTGTTCATGTTGACATAGTGATATTTGATTGTGGGTGTGCATCACACACACACACACACATTTATACCTTCATCTTCCCTTATGAATGACTTAATGTGTTTCTGGTTATCCCTTAATGGAGTTTTCGGCTCGATTCCAAAAGCAGCAGCCACCATAGTGTACAGTACAGTACAGCACAGCACAACATTGGGAGTGAAAGCACAGTGTTCTCTGCGACAAAGAGTGGCGTGGTAAATGGTGGCGGGTATAGAGAGATAGGAGGATGAGGAGGAAGAGAGAAGCCGCCCCAAAAAACCCTTTCTCTCCTTCTATCGCTTATGAATGAAGTGGGGAAGAGCCAGAGGGAGAGATGAGATGATGAGTTTTTCTGAGGCCCACCATAAATAATCATTTTCTGTGGGATAGAAGGACAACCCGCATTGTCAACTCGTGAAACTTTGCTCATCATCAGACACACACACATACATAAAGGGAGAGGAGGAGAGAGGGAGAGACGTAGCTTTCATGTAATATATTACATGCAACCTTATTTGCTTTAAACTGTGTGTGATGTACATTATACATATATTCTCTAATCTAACCCAGCCCTAGGTTTTTCCCTGCCTTCTCCTTCTCCTCTTTGCTAATTTGGACGTAGAGCTACCAGCGTCGACAATTTGGAAAAGGAGGAGGGGGTCCTCATCCACCTCCTCCGACTCTCCGCGTGCTGGAGGGACAAGAAATAAGCACAATTTTGTCACAAAATTTTGCCAAGGACTTGCCATACAAGGAGGGACTCCAAGAGGGAGAGTGTGTGTGTGGATGTGCATGGAAATTTCAAACGAGTCTCACAGAAAGATGAAGAGGCTTGCTGTGCAAATGTGTAAGTCTTGTGAAGGGATGACAGAAGGGGGAGGAGTAGAAGAGTATAACAGCAACAACAACAGATTTTACAATATTGTGTAATAGTGGATACAGATGGGTTGACAAGGAACGTATTGTTGACACACAAGAGTCACAAATTCCATGTCTGGCAGTCTGCCATTAAAAGTTGTCCAAATAAATGTTCGGTCCTCCTCCCCTTCTTAACTTGGAGGATTTACCTGAGCTAAAGCTCCAGGACTTTCTTGTAACTGATCTGTGTGTGCAATGTGTGTGAATTTAAAATTTGAGAGCTTGTTCAAATTTTTATTTTATGAATCGTTTCATGAAATATCGGGAATAGCTTTTTCGAAAATATGATAGCTTCGCTCAAATGAGTTTTCATAACTTTAAAATTATATTTTATTGCAATGAGATGAAATCCAAAATGAAATGATGTAACTAATGATTTTTTTCTTTTGTCTTTGTTGATTGTAGGTAAGTCCACGGATTCTTCATTTTTGGTCTAATTTAATCCTACCTAAATCCATACTACGGTGAGGGTGCGCGTTCTCGTCATTGTCCATGATTCATCGGATAAAATGGTATCATAATTATGTCATAAATAATATTCCATGCTGGAGGGACTCTTCTTGACTTCTTTCTTTATTCTCATATTTTTTAAAAAACGAACTTACTGCGAACCCGTTAACTACACTTCACACATATGTAGTTGTCTTGACTGTAGAATGAAGATTATGGAAAATTTTATTTGAGATTTGCCCCCAATTTGGATAGATTTGAATGAATGGATAATGAAGACCTCATAACTTGTCCTGTACATTCTGATTTAGATGTTATTCTATTCAACAATTTTTTTGGGACAGGATTGCATCAAAATGGGAAACATTTGTAGTTTAGTGTAGTGTAGTGTCTGTCCTGTCAGTCTGACAGGGGATAATTGGGACAAATTTTATTAATCAAAAAAAATTATGGTTTCTCCACACCAAATTCAACTACCATTGTAATAACGTCAAATATGGCTCTCTTTTCCCAACTCTCACTCTCTCCTCTCTCCCCTCTCTCTTTTATTGTAACACATGATGTGGAGGATAAGGTAGTCGTTTTTTGCGTGGGTGCCCCTGTCATGTGAGCCATGTACAAACGGGGGATTACAATATGCACATACACACATTATATTTCATTGCTCTTCAGAGATGTGGAGGCTCAGGCAGAGACAGAGAGAGAGAGATCCATTATCTCTGTAATATTTTAGATTTGCACCTGAATGACATGAACAGAGTGTGTGTATGTACTCATGTACACATTCGAAATATTTTCCAACTGACAATATGTATTAAAATGGAGAAGGGGGCTGGAGAGGTCTAATTGTGTTGTGTTATTTTTCCTTTTGTTTGGTCTTCTCTGTCCTCCTCTCCTCTTTCTCTCTCTCTCTGTGTACCCCCTGTCCTCAGTGAATAGATGTTGAACATGGGTCATCGTGACAGGTGCTCATAGTTCATTCCGTTTTGTGTGTTGTGTGTGTGACGGCATTAGTCCATTGCATCAACTTCAACTCTTCACTCTGCATACACACGCACACAGAAGTCAACTTTTCCACCAATGGACGTCCACACACACACACATTCTGTACAATCGAGTATGCATGATCATCATGTTTTTCATCATTGTCATTTTTTAATCCCCACTGTCCAAATGTCCCTCTCTCTCCCCCTCCCCCTCTCTCTCCCCCTCCCCCTCTCTTTCTATTTGACTTTGACTCAGCACCTTTTTCGGAAAATGTGGAAAACGTCATGTCATGTCATACAGTGGTCAATACACAATGGACGAATTATGTCAGGCAGGACACGGAGCCACACACTGGGAGAGAGACCACAAATTAATGGGATTACAATAAATTATTGATTGTGCAAAAAAAACTTGTATTCCATACTTGTGTGCTCTTCAATAATAAAGGCTTGAATCTAAAGCTGATCATAACGAGCCTCTGAGATTAGTACATATAAAATTGACATTGTTTTTGAGGCCCGTGGAGAAAAATAGAGGGATCCCAAATTTATTGCACATACAGACACATTGTTTTGAAAAGTACACAAAAGTTTTGACAATTCCAACAAGTTAATGAGCCCAGTCATGCAAAAGATATGATGAAGACATAGACTACACAAACAAATGGATGTGTACACAAATTTTGGGATGAAGAGAATAAATGTGTAACAATGTAGAACAGACAGAATGGAAAAAAGAGTTTGGAGCATGTATAAATCCTATATTTTCTTTTCATGTCCTTCTAATGTTATTCTATTGATTTTGATGATGTTCAACCAAACAACAACATCATCTCATTCCTCCATCCCAAGCAGTGGTAGCACTAGCACTAGCAAATAGTATCCAATTAATTGCCCTCCTCTCCTCTGGCTTCTTGATCTTCAGAATCTGAAGAGACATGGTCGGAAAAAAAACATTTCGTTTATTTCTCTTGTCACACACAATTTCTTTCCCTTTTTTCCAAGAGAAGAAAAAATAAAGCTGGAGAATGTAATTTGATCAGAGTACGAGTCTCTCATGACATGAATATTGACTATTAACTATAATAATACATGTATACAGACTGTCCTGTGTATAGTACGATCTAGTATAGAATTTAATATAAAAATGAGAGATTTTCTTCACGCTGTGTATACAGAACACACACAAACACACACACGTACAACGTCGTCCTCGTCGCTCTTTTTAACTATTACGCAATAGGTATAGAGACTGTAGTTACATCTATCCTTCTCACGATCATGATCATCAGATTTCCATTTTTCATACAAAACTCCTCTCTCTCTCTCTTTCCCTACTGACTGACTCGCTTCCAAGTAAGGGGCACCATCTTGACTTATTTATTTGACAATCAGGATGAAATATGGAATAATAATAATAATATATAAGGAGACTTCTAAATCCAAGTGTAGAGGAGGAGGAGGAGAAGAAGAAGAAGAAGAGGATACCGTATACTCCTCTTCTAGGAGGAGAGACAGGAAGGAAGGAAGAAAGTTAAAGAAAAGCCGAGTCTTGCATGGAACATCAATTTTTTGTGTCAAATATGCCAATGGTCTTTCTCTCTTCTTCTTTCACTAGTTTTTTAACTCCAGTCACGCATACAACTACCACCTCCCCCTCCTCCGTTCTCTCCCCCTCTCTTCTGACTCTTCCCATACATTATTTCTTACATGTGTGTATTTTCCCATAAAAAAGTATGGATTACAAGTTCCCCCCATTTTTTTTCTCGCTAAATTATCACAAAGTCTCAATACTTCCAACCATCTAACTATCACCTCTCCTTTCTCCAATCCGATCTCCTCTTGTTTAAAAAGTCAAATTTTTGTACGCCCTTTCAATTTCTTCCTGTATATTTTTATCCGATCCTCTTTAATGCTACATTCCTCTATTTAAGCTAACAATGCGTGTCAGGATGAACCTTGAAAGACCCAGAGGAGAGAGAGTCCATGTGTATTTCAAAATATTTTGAAGTTGAACCCCATCACCTTCTCTTTTTTCATATCCTACTTGAATGAAAGGAGAGGATGACTGTGGAACGGAAGAGTTGAAGGAGAGGAAAAAGTAGAGAGGAGAAAACTAAGGTTTCAGAGTCAGATGCAGAGGGAGAAAGAGAGCCGATGATGGAAATTCCAAGTAGGATTCGAAATCCTGGAGTCCAAATTCCAAAATCGAAAGCCTTTATTTTTTTCACTCCTCTACTCTTCTATATTCGAGTGAGAGAGTGAGAGAGAGGGAAGGGTGAGGAGTCGGAGAATGGAGAGAAGAGGGGGACTCTGCTATGCTATATGGACGGAAAGAGTGTTAGATCAATGGTAATGTGAAGGGAGTGGAAGGCAGTGGGATGCAAGGCTGGGAAAAGAGGATTGGGTTTTAGGGTTTCTATTTTCTCAGAGAGAGGAGCAGAGGATGGGATGCTCTGCTGGGTTATGTGTGTATGTGTGTGTGTGAGTTTGGCGTGTGAATTCGTCGAGTTTTTGAGGGGGACTCGAAGTGCGACGTCTCCCCTCCACATTTCATTCGGAGAGCCGGTCGTATGCGGCGAGCGATAGAGAGTGAGTAGCAGGGTAATAGAGAGACTGGGTAGCAGACGCTGGAGCACGCTTTCTCCAAAGAACTCCTCATTCCCTCTTCCACTCTCTCTCCCTCTTTCACTCCCTACTCCTGTGACTAGGACTGCACAATAGAGAGACAGCAAGAGAGACTTGCGGGTACATATTGCGGCAAAGCAAGCAGGTGGCTTAAATGTGGAGAACGACTCTTCAAACTGTCAGTCTTTGCGGAGAAGTCTGAGCAGACGGAGAGAAAAAGAAGAGCCAAGGCTGGAAACTGGAATTTTAGAAAAGAAAGCTGGAGAATAAAAAAAAGAAGAAGACGTAAAAATTGAGGATTCTTCTACTTTCCATTTATACTTCACTCTGGTTTGTTCGTCGTGTGAGAATTTCTGGAAATCCTCCACAATTCTGACTCTCATATTCTTTTATATCGAAGAAGAAGAAGAGGGGAAAAAAGACGTTGGGGGGAAATAAAAAAAGATATAGAGAGAAAAAAGAGAAAGATTTTTGTGATCGTGGAGTGCAGTGTAGAGTGAATTTTATTGGAGTGACAGTTTGAGCACAGGGTATCTTTGATCAGCTGTAATATATAATAAGTGAGAGAGAGAGAGAGAGAAATAAAGATAGAGAAGGAGGGAGAGAGGACATGGTCAACCTGTTTCCCCTCTCGTCATCATCATCAGCCTCATCATCATTGTCTTTATTATTATTGTATGAGTCCATGGCACGGCTGTTACCTCCACAGTCTCTACCTTCTCTGCCTTCCACTGCTGCTTCTTGTTCTTCGAGTTGTTTAATAGTCGCTGTGAATTGTCAGATTAAATCCACAGAAACTTCTTCTCCTTCTTGTACTACCACAACTACTACTACTTGTCCATTAGGTCGGAGTGACAAAAGCAGTCTTGATTTTCGAGTCCCCTTCAATATTTAATTCTTCAATATGCTCCGCTCAGTCACTCTCATCTTAATTTTCTGAGATGGTTATTATTATTACAAGCTCATTTAGCCCCCCACCACCACCAGCAATCCCAACACCAACACTTCCACAGTCACAGTCTCCCTCATCAGAATGAAGAGGATGCCTAGCCCTCAACTTGTGATCTCCCTCCATCACCCAACACACACATCTCTCAAGATGAAATGGACTGTGAGAGAGATTTTTAAATATGCAAATATTTCCATTCCCAAATCCTTAACTGTCTAAACTACATCTACGCTCTCCACAATCTACCACAATCCACAACCCAACAACCATCGTTCAACTCTCGTATATGGTGATTGGAAAAGCCCACAGAATTTGCAACATTTTCCCCCTCATGTACAACATCATCGTACAAATAATAAAGTTTTTCCTAATGTATGTATCCACACGCACATTTTTAAAAATGGAAAAACACATTTTTTTGTGGACGACTCATGTGCTTGACAGACAGTGTGTGTGGTGTGTACAGCAACAACTCCCTTCTTTCGTCTAAATCTGAATTTGTGAGGATGTCATTGTGCAAAAAAAATCCACACACACACACACTCACTCCACTCCACACGGATTTTCTCTCTTGTAATGCCATTTAATGATCAAACTTGGATCATACATTAAATGCAAAAAATTATGTAAACTTTTCTCTTGTTAAACACACTAGTCAACACACACCCTTTCGTCATCAAATCCACACACAGTCACACACACATCCTCCAATTTGTAAAGAGTGATAAAGGGAGGGGAATGTGTGTGGATAGACTTGAGCGTTTATTTACCTTTGGGGGCTTTGTGCCAGAGTTGACAGAGATATTGAAAGAGAGAGGCTTGTCCATCTGATCATATTTTTGTGGTGGTCTGCCTTTCTGTCAATTTCAAAAGAGTGTTTTTTTACTACTCTCATTATATTTGGCTACAGTTCTCAGTGTCTGATGTGGTGTTTTGAGGGACACAAGGAAAAGTTTTTTTTATAGTTCACAATTTTTACAATTATTAGAAATCCAACAACATTCTCTCTTCTGAAATATATTTCTACCAAGAATGTTTCTACAATGGACTGGTTGTCAGAACAGTTTTGAGGTTAGAGGTCAAAAATTAGTCAGAAATAAACCTCACCGACACCTTGACCAAGTGGATTTGTGCGAGACGTGTGACTCTCTGGTCATCATGACCTTGTTTCTAGTGTCCCCAACTTAACTTATTTACCAGTTTCTCTCAACATAACACACAAAATAGAAATGCAGGTTGTCATAATGTGTGCTCATTCCCTACTCAAATCTGTGTTGTTCTGTCGAGTGTGGCTCAAGTGAACAAAGTTTGAGCTGGTTCTGATTCTCATCATCGTCTTTTTTACATAAGAAAGAGACGACTTTGTTGTTAGTTAATACACACTCGCTAAATCCTCCCCTGTCATGTAATCCATTTTTATGTAGTCTACATTTTTTCCCCACTGAAAAAAAGTGTATTGTCAAGTAAATAGTATCCGCCAGAACCCACACGATATACGAGATGCTTCAGACACACAAATACAAATCTACATCCCTGTGCAAATATAAACATTTCACTCAGAAAAACACGACATAATCGTCAATCGTAATATGCAGATTTTCAAGATTTTTCCCTCCTGGTCGTCGTCCCCACAACACCAACAACCAACACCATCACAACCACAACAACAACATTATGATGATGATGGTGCAAGAGCAGCAGGGGACTAGAAACACCAACTAGAAAATCAACAAGGAGTTGTCGAAAAAAAATCACACATACACACTCACTCACATCCACAACAACAATAGCCATCCACAACAAATGTCAATCAAGGTCCTCCCAACTACTACTACCACTATAGCTACAATATCAACATTTTCCACTCTCCGTCGTCGTCGTCGTCATCCTCCTCCCCTGCTAACTCACATTCACACAGAAAACAAGTACAAGTTTTCTACGAGAGCTCCCAATTAATTCAATAATCAGCATCCTCATCTCATATTGTCTCTCACTTTTTTTTCTAACTCGAGAGAGACACTCTGACCTCCGCAATAACAGCAGAAACAACAACAACACAAATAATCACATAATTTTCTCGTTCCCTACATATTTTTCCAAAATTTCTCCTCAGTGGATACTAAATACAAAGTGTGTACAGAATTTTGTAAATATTTTATAGTTTGGTGAATTCTACAGAAAGAGGGAAGAAAAATTAGACAAAAAAAGTGCTGTGTTTATTCTGACCCTCAAATTTCACGCATTCCAAAAAAGGATAATAAATAATAGAGAGTTTCATACCCAACACATTTATTTATATATATAAAGAAATACACAAGGAGGGGAAAATTCTGGTCGTCTCGTCTCGTGAGAACAGCCGGCTGACAATGAGACAAGAACAGGTGCTGGCTAAAATTCGATTAAGAATGTAGACAGACATTGTGTATCTTTAATAAATATAATCATCGTAATAAAAAAAACTGAAGGGGAAAGAGAAAAGAAAAAGTCGAAGAAAAAGAAGAACCCTTCAATTTTTTCCATTTTTTATCCTCTCTCACTCTATTGTGTCCACCTGACTCAGTTCCAGAATTCTGAGGGGAGTCAAAGTGAAAATATTTTCTTCAGTCTCCATTGGATAGTGACTGTGTATGTGTGTGTGTGGTGTTTTGTGAGGAGTTGGGAGAAAAAAAAAGGAAACAAAGGAACACATGTTTCCGCAAGTGTTGGCTTTTTATTGAGCTGATTTTTCTCTCTCTCCTCCTCCCATCAAACTCTTCGTCTAACAAACTTCATTTATTTGGACAAGACTGAGGAGGGGAGATCAAGAGGGGAAGGGAAAACCTTCAATTTTATCCAGAGTTGTGAAAGTGCAAAAAATTTGATAGGAGCTCTTTTGACACACATATACTCCACACTGGGCTTTCTCTCACTCTGGAAGAGGAGGAACAGGCAAGGGCCAAAGTCAGATTGGGACTGAGAGAAAGCTCTGTACTGCCTGGGTCTTTTGTACATTGTGAACAGAGAGAGAAGAGTTGTGTGGGTGCAGCTGGCGCTTTTCGGCTTCCCTTTCTTCCTCTCACTCACTCCACTGTGTGTGTGGAGAGAGTCTGGACTTTCAAAAGAGAGAAGCCTGGAGAGAGGAGTACTGTACAGAGGAGGATTTTCTCTCGTTGCTCCAGTCGGAAACTGTGTGTGTGTGAGCATCCATTTGGTAGAGTTATTTTTTTCTCCTCCTTTCCGGCTCTTTCTTCCGCCGATTCTCTATATTCCCTCTCATCTCTTCTCTTCTTGTGTGCAAAAAAAGGGAAAGGAGGGAGAGAGGGAAAGGAAAAAAACCCGCCAATTTTGCCTTTCTCCGTCGTCCTTCCCTCACATTTTGAGAACTGGGTCAAGTCCGCCGTCTGTTTCCAAACGGAACCGGAAGAGTTAGGCATAGGAAGAAGAAGAAGAGGAAGAGGAGAAAATTATTGAATTAGGAAGTATCTTCGAGTTAATTCTGGTCTTCATCATGTTGACGTGTGTGTACCAACCACCCTTGCCCCTCAGCAAGAATTGTCTCCTCAAGGTCAATCGGGACACCAAGAAAGTGATTGTGAGTAAATTCTCGGAAGAGAAAGGTGGGAGGGTCAAGGTTGAAATTGCAAATAATAATAATAATCATCTACATCAGAATCATCATCTCCTCCAGAGTAATCTTCATCATCATGAGTCCTCGGTAAGAATCCTACATTTCCATTCCTAGCTGTGCAACCGAAAAAAATTTTGTACTCCCGTACTCCCACCGAAATTTTAATTTTAATTTTTAACAGAAAAATTAGGGCTATTATGCCCTAAATATCTTGCAGTACTTTAAATGTTTATCTTATAGCAACCTAATTTTTTACTTGCTTTTTTACTACGAATGTAGATTTAGTTGAATCCAAAAAAGAAATGTTCCCCCCTCTTTCTTCATGGTATTTTCCCCTCTCCAATTTTTGGGTTACATCTCCTATATTCTGATTGTTATGATTACTTTTATTTCCTTATTATCATGCCATCGCATAAACAGGCCTCTCTCTCTGTGTGTTTTTCTTCTGTTTCTCTCTGCAGTGCAATTTCGAGGAGGGAAAAAGCTTTTATTATTCCTCCAATCATCCTGAATAGAGGGAAAAACGGGGTCATGTCGTACTTCATGACATATATAAGAACAAATGGAAGGAGAAAGAGAGAATATTATGAGAACTTGTAAAATGGCAAACAGCAAATGTCATCCTTTCCCATTGTACGTGTACACATGTTCATATATATCATGTACACAAACTACGCACACACACTCACTTCCTTTCGTTATTTGTACAATTATGTAAGAAGACTGGATTATTTATTTATAAGCAACTTTTCCCTCCATGTTCCTTCCTCCTTAAACCTACTTTCTCCAAGTTGGAACTCTCCTCCTCCAAGATTTGTGTTGAAATATTCCCTTCGATCTCCTCCCAACTCTACGCACACACACTCCCTTGTATCACACACAGACACAAACTCCCGGAATTTGGCTTTGAAATTGTGATACAAATGGAACACTTCAGGGAACAACACAACTTGTAAAGTAAAGAAAATGCACTGGAAACAGGAGTATGTAGTAGTATAGCTGAAGTAATAACAGAATTGCATTGCGAAGCCGGACGTTCTGCCACACTGATTTTGGTTGAGAAATTCGTATGCATTGTGTACTCACACACACTCACAGAAAGAGAGAGAGTGAGTGAGAGCGTGTGTTGTGTTTACACAAGGCGAAAGACTTGAAATGAACTATTGTCGTTCATTCCTTGAAAATTTTCTATTCCTCCACTTAACAAAATTTCCTCATTCCCTCGTCTATTTTCCTCGGTTTTTTCCTCCTCCTCCTCTTTCTATGTATGCTCAGTTTAACAAGAGTTAAATTTAAATTTCACTTCACAACAAAATGAAACATTACACGGTTGTGTACTTTGGAATCATTCTAGTACATAGACTTCACAAGCGGCATGATTTTTACAAACTCTCTTCCTCTTTTTAGTTAATGGACAATGATAGGAGAGAAAAGGAAAAAAGAGAAGGATTTTAAATGAGCTTTCTCTCTCTTTCTCTCAAAATCCTTATTCCCCTCCTAGTTTTTTATATTCCTGTTCGTCTTGATCATCCCGAAAGGGAAATCCCAAAAATTGTTGGTTTAAATGACTATCGCTGAAAGTAACAATTATTTCCTTCTCCTTTCTCTTTATCTTTCACTTTGTAAGCAAATCTTTGGGTGGAGCTCTTGAAAGGAAGGGAATGGAAGAGAAAATGGAGAGAAAGGGAATAAATGAGCCTCATACCACTTTAATGGCATCTCTCTATGATTATGGCAGAATAGTAGAGAAAGGAGGTGGAGGATGGAGGAGGAGATGCTAGAAATGCTTTTGAGGCATTCATTTTTATTTCAAAATTTATTGTGCCAATGTACAAGACTCTTGTGTATTCTCATTTTCCGTGTGTGGGTCTTTGTGTGGGTGTGGGTGGGCGGCACAGAGGAACTTAAGGATAGTTTTCTATTGGTGAGGCGGTTTTAGTTAAAAAAATAATTTGACTGGATCTTCCTAAATCCACTTTCTATTCAATTAAACCAACTTGGGTTGAGGGACGTCAAGGGGCAATTAAGGGTGACTATTATTCCTTTTTTCCCTAAAACTAAAATTATTCTTGTGTGCCTTGTGTTTAGAAGGAGGATTTCTATCTCTCTCTGTGAGATAAAGGACTCTATCTGTCATTACGAAAGGTTCTTAAAATCTACACTCCAACTTAGGACTTTCCCCCTCCCTCTCTCTAAATATGCAGTTTTAATTGTGCTTTTAATAGAAGGAATGTAAGTCCTTAAACTCACTTTCCTCCTTTCTTCTGTGAAGGGAAAACGGGGTTCATTAGCATCCGTGAAAAGTATTTAGCCATCTCCAAAGTCTCCTCTCTGCACTTGTGTGCCTTGTGTGCCCACGTTGTATATGTCTGTCTGTGTGTGGGTGTGTAGAGGTGTTGTGAGAACGTGGAACATTTGTAAATTCCGAGCTATTTGAATGAGAACTATATGTATACGTACAGTCTACTACTTTACACATGTCAGCCCCTACCCTTGCATGTGGTGGAGTAGAGGAGGAGGAAGTAAGGAAATTGCAAATTGCAAAATACGAATTTGAATGAGGCCCATGGACCCAAGAGCAAATTTCTCTATTTCCATTTATGCAGACATTTTGCCAAGAGGCTATGCCTCTCTCTCTCTCTCTCTTCTTCCTCCTTGTTCCCCTTGTCTTCTCGGTCGGCAGAGGCTCCTAGAATTTTATGTTGAATGGTGTTTCTCAACCCACCAACATTTTCTTCCTCTCTCTCTCTCTCTCTGTCTTGTTCCCTGTCTTACCCTGACTCTCCGGTTTTGGTTTTTTCCGTTTTTTTTTCAAGTGGGATTCAGGCTTTCATGCGGTTCTTGACTCCTCCCATCACATCTCATTATTTTGCCCTTGGGCCACATTTACATGGTGACTGAATTTTGAATTTTCACCCTCACAACATTGACATTTTACATTCACAATTTAGTATGGGGTGGGAAGAGTGAGAGAGAGAGAGGAAGGAGAATACTCTATGAATAGTTTGTGCTCAACAATTTACATAGTCATTGTACACAGGATTGTACGTTACACACTGTGTGTGTATATATAATTTAAGGAGTAAATGTACTGGGGGCTTCCACACATACACACACACGCAAAGGTGAAATAGGGAGGGAAGATGTGGATTTGGAAGTTGATGGGTCTGTTGTTTCTCTTCGAGATTTCCCTGTGAAACTTCCTTTCTCCTCATCCCGTAAACTGCTAAAGACGAGAGAGAGGAAGGGAAAGAAAAGAGGATGAGCCTCTCCCTCCTTTCACAAGAGAAAGCAGAGGGAGAGAGAGAGAAAGAGTGAGGAAAGAAAATGGTGGGGTCTGAGGAGAAGGCATTTAAGTGAAATGTGGTGCAGGTTTGAGTTTTGTGGTTAGCTCATCTGTCTTGCTTTGCCTCATGAAAAATGTGGGGAGTAAGTAATTTATAAGCAGTTTGTACTAGTTTTACTTTCCTCAACCTACACAATCTCCCCATCCTCAGAAGGAGAGGAGGAGAGAGAGCTCCAGATTTTCTTTTCCCCTCCAGTTTTGTGCCTGTGTGTGTGTTGGTTGGATTTTAACTTTTCTCCATACTTTGAATGCGTAGAACAAGAGCTCTACACTCAAGGAAGAGAAAGGAGGGATTTCTTGTACAATGAAAAAATCTTCACAGCACACTTCTATTTACAATCTTTTTCATCCTTTCCCCCCTCTCTTCTTTTTAACATTAATAATATTATGAAAGTACAGTGCAGGGCTTTGGACTGGCTCTTCCTTGTACTGTTGCTGCTGCTGTTGCTGGTTCTGGTTCTGGTTTCTCCGAACCAATTTGATTAATTCAAATCTCTTGACACTCTTTTCCCTCTTCAGTTGAGACCTTCGACCCTCTCCCGTCTTTCCTCTTCTCTTCTGGACCTTCCTCCATCTAAAGTGTCCCACTCTCCTTTGACTTTGACGTCGGTTCGTTCCCTTTTTTGTATCCTGAGACTTTCTTCCTCTTCTCTAAGCACAGTATATAGACAGGGACACACACAAGGGAGGAAATTGTAGGGTTGAAACTGTACCAGCAGTTTGATCCTTCAAGGAAGAGAGAGAGAGAGAAAGCTGGGGAAAGTACAACAAGCTCAAGTTATGTTCAAAAGATTGTACATTCCCGTGTTACTCTCTGTGCACTCTTCTACTCTTTTTGTAGACACTACTTTCTTCTTCCTTTCCCTGATTTCTTATTCACATGGTGTAAGCCAAGTTAAGAAACTCATAAAGTCTCTCACTCTCTCCCTCCCTCTTTTCCAAGCTTCTTTCTTTTCGACTATCCATTCTGCCACTGACGTGGGTTTACCATCGCTACAGGCCCCCTTTGACTTATATGTGTAGTCCCCCTCCCCCTTTCTCTCCACACACACTCTACATTTACATGTATTATCTAGTCTCTGATCAACTCTTGCTTCTTCTTCCCCTCCTCTTTAATTTGTTCACTTTCTTTTTATGTGTGTGTGTGTGTGTCTGTCGTCGTCCTTCTGTGTGTGCACACAATAAATATGGACATGTACATCCTTCAGCCCCCTCCTTCCACATGGCACATACACAGTCAGTGAGGAGACAGGGACAAAGACAACAGAGAGAGTGGAGAAGAGTGGAGGGAGGGAAAAGGGGGTACACGTGTTACCCGCTTACTTAAAATATTAGGCACGTCTATACTCTCTGCCTTCCTGGCAAGAAGTTGAGAGTCTATATTACTTACTTTGCCATTCTATTTCCGAGTCGTGGAGAATCTGTCAGACAACTTGGCTCTATTCTGTCTACCCAGAGAGAGAAAGAGAAGAAGAGAGAGAGAGTTGTTGCAACAAATTTCTCTCTCCATATTGTACCGGCTGATGGACGATTTTCCAACTCTATTGATATTGGCTTCTCCATCTTCTTCTCCTCTTCCTCCTCCTCCCCCTTGTCTTCCTCTTGTAATTATTTTCAAGACTTTCTCAACATCTCTGTGTCTGTTTCGGGCACATAAGGGGGGATGTCATCGTACTTAATTTCCCTTTGGTATAAATTCTGTGGAAATTTCCAAGTCTCATCCAACCATACGCAATGCAATGATACACCGTATTCTCCATGAATTCACTCTCCCCACTTTAAAATCTTTCCAATTAGATGAACGTCTAGGAAAAAATCATTAGTACTTTCATTCAGTTTGATTAATCTGTACAGAGTTCTGAGAATTATTAGTTGAAATTACGCCTCTCCCACACTTTTTTATATGGAAAGTTCAAGCTCAAAATTAATTAAAGATGAGTAAACTAATTTTAATTAAATTGGGGTTGAAATTCTGCACAATTCTGTGACAAGTGAAAAACTCTTGACAGTTCATAAAATTAGAATTATGAATTAAAATAATTTTACAAAAATAATATTATGACTTGAGTTTAAAATTGTACAGAAAACTATGTCAAGTACAAATCCCCGGGTTCTTTTGGATCCAATACAGTACTAGTGAGAGTGTGTGTACTTGGTCTGAACGTACTTAGTTATTGTGAGTGGCTGAGCTGTGAGAGCAATAAACTTAAAATGATGTCGCAATATTGTGCGTGCCTTGGTCATATGGCTCAAATGTAAGTAAATCAGCTGAGGGACGGAGGACAGAGACCACTCCTTTCTTTTAATTTTAAGACTTGGAATTTTCCACTTTTCTCCCTCCCATCTTCATGAATTAAACATTGCACAGTTTTTCCTTCTCTCTCTCCCTCTCTCCACTTCAACACACGCAAAAGTCAGTTTGGACTTTGGAGTTTCTATCTCCAGACTTCTTTTATGTGATCGAGATGGAGATGAGGATAAATATATAAGGAATTTTGTACATCCCTCTTTTGTACTGTCCCCTCCCCTGTGTATGTGTCGGTTCAACATGAATATTTAATTATTGTTGTGGGGAAGAGGTTCCAAGACAGCTAGAGCATAAGACACAGCATTGTGGGATGGGTTTTAGAAAAGAAATTCCTACTTTTCAAATTTTATTAATATCATCTTTTTTAATTTTACAACTTTTAGAGAGAAACCCCAACTCTTTGTCTGTGTCTCTCTCTCTCTCATTGCTGAAAAGCTTTAAGAGGCAGTCATCTATTTTTTCTTCTTCTCGTTGGAATCAGTTTTCAATCACAAGAGCTAATATTTAACTTTTTCATCATCAAAATTCATGAGAGGAGGAGAATGAGAAGGGAGAAAACGAGAATGACAAGCTGGTGTTTTATATTCTTGAACCTAGCCCAGGATTTGTGGGAGCAATTTAGAAACTCCGCAGTAGACAATTTCAATATTCTAATCAATTCCCTCACCACCACTGTACTACACAAGTCTGAATCCGGGCACACACTTTTCCAATTTTTGTAACTCTACACGACAACCGGGGGGAAGGAGGGGATGTCAAGTCAAATTAAATCACAATTATGTCTCTTAACTGTCAGAGAAAATTAGGATTAGGAAATTAGCCGAGAAAATGGTGGTCGTCGTGGGAACGGTTTTTTTTATGAAGTGACATTCATTGACCATCACCTCCACCATCTCTCCATGGATTTTCCCCCCTACCCACTTAACAGTTTTATTTCCAAATTTGAGGTGCACTACCCTCTCTATTTCGCTTTCACTCTCCATGTGCAGCTATTTAGTCGGGTCGTAAAAGGGGGAGAAAAGGAGTGGACGCAAAAAAATAATTGCACCATTAAAATGTTGACTATGGTCCTTTCTCTCTCTCTCCTTTTTTCTTTGACCATGACTATCACTGTAGGAGGCTCCAGTGTCTCAATCGTTTCTTTCATTTCCGGCCAGGCATTTCTCTCATTTTTTCCCTGCAGGAACTCCCGATAATAGAGAAAGGGAGTGAGAGAGAGAGAGAGAGAAGGAAAAGGAGTCCATAGCCTTCAGCGTGTATTACATTGTGGTGCTCAACCATCCCTCGACTTGGCCATGTCGGGCGGGTGATGGGCACTCCTGGTAAAGCTCATCCTCATACATATTTAGCAAGATTGATTTTCCGTTGGCTAGTGGTGAGTGAGTCAACAGACTTTTTTTTTCTCCTTCTCCCTCCCTCCCGTGCTTTGCACTGTCGAACAGCAGCTATAACAGCTATAAATACTCCTCCAAACTACATTGACTTTCCCTTGGAAAGAAAGCAAGCGCTTTCACTCTACTCCCTTTCTCTCTCTCTATCGGTGATGTGTGTTATTGTGTGTGTGTGCTTTGCAATATTTCCCTGCAATGTTTTATACCTTTCTCCTTCCTTGTGCGAGGATATACTGATATGGTGTCGACATATATACTTTGATATATGCTGATAAACATTAGATGTTTGAAATGCGCACAGAGAATTGTGAAATGAAGTAAACAAATAGTGTAAGGTAAGAAAGACGACTAGGGGATTATAAGGGACAAGAAAATGGTAGCTCATAAAAAGGTATTATCAAAGTCCTGGGTATTTGTTTACAGTCTAACCATTTATATATTTTATGTACTGTACAGAGTGTATTACAATTCTTTTACCCCACATGACCACCTGCACCGCGAAATAGCACCTTTTGGTAAAAGTTGACCCTACAAACAAAATGTTCAAAAATCTAAACAAATCTCTGAAAAAATTCCGAGCTTTTTTTAAACTCAAATTTTTTGATATTTTGCACTTTAGAAAAATTGAACTACCCAATTAAAAATTAAATTAAGCTGCTAAAAGCCAAAATTCCACCAAATACTGGTATTGGCATGAGTTAAAGTGTTAAAATGACGATAATTTTCGGTGATTCAACTTTTAACAGTTAAATGTAATTTTTAATTGGGTAGTTCAATTTTTCTAAAGTGCAAAATATCAAAAAATTTGAGTTTAAAAAAAGCTCGGAATTTTTTCAGAGTTTTGAACATTTTGTTTGTAGGGTTAAGTTTTACCAAAATGTGTTTTTTCCCACTATAGGTGGTCACGTGGGGTAAAAGAGTTGTGATATACCCTGTAT